>JAJOOI010006682.1:0-143551 GCA_029582585.1 Solanum bukasovii
AGTTATGACTGCTCAAAGTTGGCCAAAAACTCACTGATTTCCACACTTGGCCGAATTTCCAGATTCTGAATTTTTTTCCAAAAATGACTACTTCCAATTTCAAGCTTCTTCATATTCATTTTAAATTGTCGGATGTAACACAAACCCCTTGCTATCTCGGGTTAAAAGAAGACAAGATATGACCCATTTTGGTCTCTAACTGCTTGATCGATATTGAATGGAAGGCAAAGGTCACATCTTCTTTCATTTCTTATAAGATCTTGTCCGATCCCTCAACTTTGTTGAGGTTATCAGAAAGCATATCCTCAGACATGTGACCTTCTGAATCCTTTGGCTTTAAGTACTCGTAGGGGGGCATACCTATCCTTCTCCCTATCCTTCCAATTGGGATTTCGGTCCCTCCTTTCTCGATCACGATCCTTCCAACCTTTATCCCTATTCCAACCTTGGGTACCAACGTACCTCAGTTAGTTTGAAGGATAACCACCGCCTTCGTTGACTAGGAATTTCACCTCTTCATTATACAAGGCCTCAAACTTACACTCATCTAGATTAGCACACTCAACACCCACGACATTGACACCTCGAGCACCAGCTCCCATGACATTTTTGGATAAAATGTCAACTTGTGTCATGATCTTTGCCACGTTTTGGTCCCTATCTTGGTCCTTCTCCATCTGCTCGTTTGTCAATTTGAACGTGAGAGGGAAGACTAGGTCTTCACGAATATACCACGCCCTGTTTATGGTAGTCATGACATCCAAGAGCTGAGCCACTATCACATAAGGTTGCTGCATCAAACCTCCCTGAGAAAGTTGGTCAGTAACACCCTTCTTTACCGAGTCAAGACTCTGGTAAAAATACTGTAGCAACACGTTGTTAGGCAAGCCAAAAGTTTGGCATTGAAGCACCAACTTCTTCAACTGCAACCAAGTTTCATGTATTTGCTCGCCTTCTAGATGCCTGATGTTCTGAATGATGTCTCGAAGAGTCATCAAATTTGAGGGAGGGAAAAAATTGCACTTGACATGCGGCAACCAACTCCTCCCACGAAGTGATTGATTCACGTGGCAATTCAGCGAGCCACTTACATGCCTCTCCCATTAAAGAGAACGGGAACAACCTCAACCGGACTGACTCTTGGGAGATATTCTTGAAGGAGAACGGTCTGCATATATGATGTTTGCGGAATCAAGACACAACTTCCGATTCAAGTGTCTACAATCGTACAATAGTAATATAACCCAACCGAATGGGTTAGGGTTGAGTCCCAAGGGAGCGGTTTCTGAGAATTAAGAGTTAAATGTGAATATGCTAGAGTCAACCATACCTAAAAACATTATCATGTAAAAACATGATAAATTAAGGGGTTGACACGAATGTGAATTATTAATGGGAGTTTGTTTTCAATGAATGAACAAAAAACTGTGAAAACAGAAATATGCGAATATAGGAGACGGGATTCCTGGGATGTGATAGGAATATGGGATAAACTACACAATCCGGTAATTGCTATTGATAATCAATTGTTGAACATTTTTAACTAGGTTAGACTTTAGTAAGGGTAAATTCTCTCTCTCGAGAAAGTTACCCCGAATCAACTCGGTTTCTCTCAAACACCGAGTTGCCGCTTTTAAGCATAGCCTCTGCCATAGCCCATTCACTCTATCGAGCTGAATGTGCGGGAAAAGGCCTAGGATTTCCTCTCTCGAGTTGAACCCATAACGATCCTTAGTTTCAAAACCTCTCTCTCAAGCAAGCCAAAAACACTAAGATGAAATTGTATTTTAAACTACAATCCCATTAAGTTCAAACACAACTACTAAACGACATCACATTTAAACATCAAATAGATTAAAAATAAGCAATACCCAATAGGATATTTAACCAATTTTCACAAAATCACACCGCAATAATTGGGGTTTTAGCTAGTTATAGAAAAAAGGAAGAAAATGATACCAAATCGAAGTAACATCAACTGGTTTTGAATCTTCCCGAGATTTTGCTTACACTTATGGTGATTCTCAAGGTGAGGAAATTCACTCTCCATGTGCAAAGTGTCGTAACATTCGTTGGACTCGAAGGAATGTAGTGTATGATTATCTAATATTCTATGGATTTGTTAAAGGATATACTCGATGGATCAATCACAAGAAATGGGATATCAAGTTGAATGTTGACAATGATATGGATTACTCACGTGATGACATTGATGGGTTGTTGAATGATTAATTTAGAGATGTTGCATAGGCTGAAGGAGTTTATGTTAGTCCAAATAAAGATGCCAAGAAATTCTATAACTTACTTGAAGAGGCAAGTGATGAATTCGAGATTTCTACTCATTCAGGGCTTTGTTTTGCTGGTATAAGTGGCCTCAAATGCTCATTTTATGCTCTAACCTGATGTTAAATTGTTCATTTGCACATATAGAGAGTAAGGACCAAGGGCAAGGACATTACCAGACAAAAAGTAACTTAAAAGCTGAATAAGTAAAGAAAAGCAATCCTGGTGATTGTCAAGTCCATTTGGCGAACCACCGAGTGGATCCTTAGCTCGCCTAGAGTGCGAGTGTGCCAGCGCAGGGAAAAAATGAAGTTTTCCTCTAAAATGGGTAGTCGGTGAATCACTGATCAATTCTACAACAACAAGTTGGATCGCCGAAATTTATAAGACATTGGGTGCTAAGGACCAAGGCAAAATGGCGAGGGAAGAGAGCAAAGAGCGGATCGCCGAACCACTTGGCAAGGTGCGACATACTCCACCAAATTTAATTTACATCCAATAAGTGGGCAACTATAAATTGAAATTTAAAAGGAATTTTGGGGAGTTTAATTTTTTTGTCTTAGTTCCCATAGAGTTCTAATTCCCAGAGTTGGACTTCAAAGTTCTTCTCTTAGTGTTGGAGTTTACATTGGAGACTTGGAGGATTTCAAAGTGGGTTTTTGAACTTGAGCAATTTGGACAATTGTAAAGACTTGAGTACCTTTACCCAGATCATGGATAATGTATTTGGTGATCGTTTCTCTATTTAATTGATGTATAGATAAAATCCCAATTCTTGGGGTGTTATCATATGATTTTGGGCTAAATTACTGATATTATATGCGTAATTGAAGTGGGGTTAATTGTTAGATGTGTTTTAGTGTATGAATTGTAGTTGCAAATGCAATTCAAACGTAGAATTTTGGGCTTGCTTGAAAAAGAGGTTTTAGAATCAAAGCTTTCAATTGATGATTGTAGTTATTCGGTTTATATGGGCTTAGCCCGAAAGAGTAAATCCTAATCTCAATTCTCTCTATCAAACTCGAAATAGTAGATGAATTAAGGTTTAGGTTGTTCTTATTGGCTATGCTTGTAGATGTTCAAAAGAAATCGCTTGATTCAGGAGAGTTGTTCGAAAGAAAACTATCTTACTTATAGCCTAGCCTATCCACTGATATTTATCTATTTGTTAGTAGTTTCAATTACCCATATTGTGAAATTTTCCTATAATCAATCACATCCCGATAATTCTTCTTTATATTGTTATTTCATTTGTTTTCCTGTGTTGTAGTTGATAGTTAACAATCCAAACCCCCCATCTGACATTCGTTGTCATACCTTTAGATTTATTTGAAAGTTTTCTACAAATCCTATTCTATAATCGAATATACCACCTTATAACTTCATCACTGAATTTAGACACGTACCGCTCCCTATGGTTTCGACCCCAACTCTTCGTATGGTTTTATACTAGTTAATGACAATTTACACCTAGAATTGGATGTGTTGTACTTGAAACATTAATAAAAAATGGCACCGCTGCCGGGGAGTGGTGTTGTTTAAAATTCTATTATTGAAGTTGAATTGTGATCTTTTTGTGTTATAGTTATATCGGCTTACTTTAGTTTTTATTTGTGTTGTTTGTTTTAAACAGAGCAAGAGATGAGCGTGAACGGGAGCCATGGTAGGCAAGTGGGACACCAGGATGATATTGGAAATCTTAATGATGTAAATGACACAATTCAATTCGGTTGTGTTGGTGCAATACGCCTACCTCGTGTTGAAGGGAATGTTTTTTTCCATGTTACTATCACAATATTACAGCTCCTCCAAATGAAAAGATTATATAGAGGGCTGGCCCATGAAGACCTCCATGAGCATATTCGGAACTTCGTGGATGTTTGTGGTCCGTTCTCATTCAATAACATATCACAAGAATCAGTTTGTCTCGGGTTGTATCCATTCTCTTTGATGGGTGAAGCTACCAAATGGTTAGCTGAGTTACCAAGGGACTCCATCACCTCTTGGGATGAACATACCACAGCATTCCAAGTGAGATTCTTTCCCCTGTCGAAGATGATGACGTTAAGGGATAGCATCCAAGGTTTCAAACGCTTGGACGGGGAACTTATCCACAAGACGTTTCTAAGATTTAATAAGTTAGTACTTCAATGACCTACTCACTGACTTCCAAAGAACGTGCTGCTACAATACTTCAATTGGAATCTTGACACAGTGAACAAAGAAATTGCTGATCAATTTGTTCCTGGAGGTTATAATGAAACAACCCAATGAAGCAGTACCTCAACTCCTTGATTGCATGTCCAATATCAATAGGGCATTTTACACTAGTGAGGACCAACTGTCTCCTCTCACATTTAGGATGACGAATGAGTTGATAGATAAGGATCAAGAGAGAGACCAAAATATGGCCAAAATGATGACCCAACTGGACATATTGCCGAAAAATGTAATGGGTAGTGGCTTACAGAATGTTAATGTTGTTGGTGTTGAAGGAGTAAACTCTGAGGAAACACATTTTGAGGCATTGTTCAACGAGGAAGTGAACTTCCTTGCAAATCAAGGAGGAGGATTTCGTTCAAACAATCTAAGGTTGGGTGGTAATCCAGGTTGGATTAGAGATGAGGGATGGAGAGACCATGACAGATATTGGCATGATCGTAACACTACTTGGAAGGAAAGAGAGGGTGATAAGGATAGGTATGTCCCACCCCATGAGCATAAAAAACCCACGGAATAGGAAAGTGTCTGTACTGAAGACATGCTCTCACGCATTCTCAATAAGGCAGAAGGGTCGGACAAGGTTTTTAAAGAAATGAAAGAAGACGTCTCTACACTTAACTAGATGGTCACCTCCCATTCAGTGTCGATCAGGAAATTGGAAACACAAATGGGTCAAATTTCGTCTAATTTGAACCCAAGGTAAAAAGGGGGCCTTCCAAGAGATACTTTTGAAAACCCAAAGAATGATCCTTGAAATCATATCCATGTCGTGCCACGATGTTAAATGAGGTGCTTCTTGGAAGGAAACCCAAGGTTTATTGCTTTTTATTTCTAATGTTTGAATAATGGGTGCTGAATGTGTAGGTTGAAAAGTGAAAAGTGTTTGAAAATGGGCAATTATGTGAGCCAAAAGTCTAGTCGGTGACTCATTTATAAGGTCGGTTAACCTGACTTGGACCACCGCTGGAATATGGGGAACTTTGTAAAACTCGGGGAACCAAAAGCTTAGTTGACGATTCGCCAAGTAGGCCGGTGAGCCCCACTTTTGTTTCCATTTGAACCCCCAAATTGCTGGGAATTCTGTAAAACTCGGAGAGCTAAAATACCGCTTGGTGCATCGCTGAATGGTTCAGCGGGCATGATTTACTCTGCCGACTGGCGCAAGAATTGAAATGTTTTAAAGGGCCAAATAGTTTTAAATTAAAAAATCCTTCATCTTCCTCATTTAAAACTTTTGTACTCTCACCCCGATACTATCTTGCTCATATTTTTCACACTTTTACTCTCATCTGTTGGGTATCTGTGTTTGGATAACTTTTGTCTCTTTATTGTGTAGCCTTTTTACTATTCTCTCGGCATAAAGCTTGGTTTTCTCAACCCCAAACTTAATTTGTGGTTGAACTCGAATGAAATCAGTAAATTATTTGTTGGTAGTTGTTGGGTAGTATGATTTTATCATTGTTTCACTATTGGATTGCGTGTAATGAATTGAATTCGTGCCTAATTACTAGTAAATGGTTGATTATTGTGTCGTTAGTCAATTATATAGTTGGGTTGTGCTAAAAAAAATTTGGGTGGTGAAGTGTCAGTAACCCTAGATAGTGCTAAATTTAGTATTTTGCTCAACGATGGAGCAGTCATCCTCATTCTTAAGGGCAAAAGACGTCAAATGACGAATTGTTGCCAAATCAGGGGAAGTCTGAGTACCCCGAGGGCATGGGTAGTATGGGTCTTACTTTAATTTCGTAGTGTATGTGTTTAATTTTTATTTCTTTGGTTGCGGGTTGGATTTTGAAGAAGACGTGAGAAACTGGCAAGCTGGGCCGTTTGGCGAAGATATTCGAGCTCGTTGAGTTGTTCGGCGGTTCGCCTAAGTCACCCTAGACCGCCTTTAATTTCTCTAATTGTTCAGTTGTTGTTCTTAAATTTTTGGCGATATGCCTGTGTTCACCGAGTTCCCTCGGTGACTCAGTGAAAGTACTTCTTGATCGCCCTTCTACGCCCCTACTTCCTTCAAATACACTATAACTTTGGGCGAGCTACTTGTAGTTCACCAATTGGTGTCGGCAATCCACTGAATGTCCCTTGACATCGCTGACCAGCTTTGAAATTTTGAAATTTTTATTCTAATCCTTTCGGCGAGTCGGACTTGGCTTGCTATAGTGATTGGGTGACTGGCCGATCGGTTTGATGAGTCTTTCTGCAACTTATTTTCTGCACTAATTCTAGAACTCTTTCTAACATGTTTCTATGTTGTTTACACGGATGACTAGACCCAATGTTTCTGGTAGAGACATGTCACCCAAAAGCGGGCACGTAGAGTTGTTATAAATGAGGAGGCAACTTCTTCCATGGCCAAGAAACTACCCCGAAAGGATAGTAAGGGAAAGGGTAAAGTGCTCACAGTTTTGACACCAGAAGAGGGTAGTTCAGACAGTAAGGGTGTTTACGATACAGATCTCACCACCTTCGAGAGTGAGGGTGAGTCGTCGTGTCAATCTCTGGCATACATCTCTAAGCCTGAGGATGATAGGCTATTGCAAGCTCGGAGAGAGGAGCTATGCCCCAACTCTCTTCATGATCCATCTAGGATTCTGTAGCCTACCCCTCCAGCATCAGCTCCAGTTCCTCCTCCTGTGCATCCAGTAGTACATGCAGCACTAGTACAGGGTCCTCCTCCTCGGTAACTCAATCGGCTTAAGCCCGAGGGACTAAGGACCATTATTGAGCAGAATAGACCATGTATTGATGGTGTAGAGGATAGACATATAGTTGTGTGGGATACTCTCATGTTCCATAGATTCCAAATCATTACCAAACCTTGTGTCCTATACATTCCTAAGTGGGTCCGGGAGTTTTATGCTGCCTAGGGTAGCCGGCTACCAAAAGAGAAAAAGAAGGTCAGTACCTTCAAACTAGTTGACTATGTGGTGGTTGATTAATAACGTTTCAAAGACACTTCATCCAATACAAAGCGTCAATGATCGTTAGCTAGTAATATAACCCAACTAAGTGAGTTGGGGTCGAGTCCCAATGGAATGGTATGTACACTACACCATTTTAGGCCTACGGCCACCCAAGTAATGTGTAGCCTAAACTAGCAAAAAGTGTGGCCGTTGATAAAAGGCTACACTTTTGGACTTTAAGCAACGCTTTTTAGGGGGTGGCCTAAAGAAGCGTAACCTTTGACATTAGGCAACACTTTTTGAATGTCGCCAGCATAGCTACACTTATAAAGCGTAGCCAAAGAGGTATAAGGGAACGCTTTGTAGTGATGCATTAGCGACACCTTTTATTAATTATAGTACACTTAAAAGTGTTGTCTTTGCTTTGTTATTGGTCACACTTAAAAAGTGTTGCCTTTTATATCTCATCTAGAGCAACACTTATAAGTGTAACTTCTCTTATGTACAAGATAACATTGAATGTCCTACAACAACACTTTTGAAGTGTGGCAATGTTGTGTAGAATTTTGTAGCCACAATTTTCTATTTTTAAGAGTACTAATTTTAATTTGCATATATTCAATAATCACATAATTAAATATACAAGTGACCTAAAGTACAAAATTAACTAATAATTAAATCGAAACTATATATTTCAAATAAACTTCGAGAAATATGTCTTGTACAACCAATACTTAGAAAGTGATTGCTTAAAGATATCTACTATCAATAAATTCCACAAAACCAAATGCATTCAAACATATATGACAATAGTACTACAAAAACTCTTCATCTTTCACTACAATAGATCGAGTTATACTTCTGGCCACAATTCCAATTCAATTACTGGCATTTTACTGCACATTCAAAATTAAATTATAATTAGTGAAATAAATCATGTATTTAATATGCTTAAATTCACAATAAGCTAAACCAATTCATAACAATAAAGATGTGGAAGTGCATAATTGGAGAGTATTCACTGTAAGCCAACCAATTCAAAAGTGGACTCCTACTTTTAGGCCTGAGGACGAAACACCTATAGTCCCTATTTTGATATCTCTACCGGAGCTACCTTAGCATTTATCACAAGGACATCTTGTCAGCCCTTCTGAGTCCTATTGGCAAAGTTTTGTACTTGGACACTGCTTCTATATAAAAAACTAGAGGAAGTGTTGCTAGGGTCAAAGTCCAAATCGATCTTACCAAAGAGAGACCTCCTCATGTGTGGATGGGGTTGAATGAAGAAGATCTAAACATAGGGAGGTGGCAAACTATTGAATATGAGCATATTCCGAATTACTGCATGTATTGTAAACACCAAGGACACTTGTTACATGTCTGTACTATTAAGCAAAGAGATGACGAATTTAAAAAAAGAAAAGAGTTGGAGGCTGATAGGAAGAACAAAAACAAAGGAGAACAAGGCAAACAAGATTCCAGATACCTGCAAATGCAATACACAAATAGAGAGGATGGAAACAACAGTTCACAATACCAACAGCACCAAAAACAAGGAAATAACAATAAGCCAGCTGATGAAGAATGGCAGACTCAGAAGAGGACAACTTTCCGGCCAATTCAACATAGCATGGACAAGAACAAAATCTCCTAAGGAAACAATGCAGCAGCAACAGACTCGTCACACAGGTATGGCTACTAATTTTGCACTCCCTACTTCTAATAATTTCATTGATCTTTCTATGCAGGATCAACCAAACAATCAAGAAGGAGCTGAAAATCAGAATTCAAAAAATAAGGATACAATGGAGACACAAATTAATAATAAGTCAACCACAGACTTACCTTCCACAGCCAACCAATTGTCAAACAATTCCGAAAAGGAAAAAAATTAAAAAAATTTGAAAATCAAAGAAAAAGGATCACAGGTATTTACTCTACTAGTCCCCTACCCCAGAACACCCTTGTTAATTGTTTGGATGAGGCTGTTAAAGTTACTGGATGGTTGGAAGGAGGCTGTTGAAGTTACAGAAACACAATCAGTTTATTATTTTCTTTCGCTAGTAAATCAAGTTTCAGTTAAAGATAAAATGGAGAGGACGGATCAAGCAACCAAACAGACTTAATATACAGTAAATTGGTTGCCTGCTTATGGTATCAACAAGATGTTCCACGCATCCTGCAAATGTTCTCAATCCATAAGTTTTATCACAATGAGTAGAACAAAAATGAGTTTCCATAGGCTCAGCAGCAACCATAGTTTATGATAAAATTAGTCATACAATTCAACTATGAAAAGAAAAAAATCAAAACAATTTTCCTATTACGTGGGATAGGGAACACGAATATACTGAGAATTAAACATAAACTTATCGTGTGATATAGATTCCTATTGATACCATTAGAAGGTAAGCAAACATCCACTGGAAAAGCAATTCGATTGAGGCAAAAAAAAAAGCATCTTCAACTTATGCTTAGAAACAAGGACCTAATAGTCTTAGATACTACTACTAGTACTCTATTTGGTTCCCCTAAATGATGGACACATCTGAGGCAGTGTTTCTTGGAGTAGCCAGAACTAACCAACTTGCAGCTCACTGGGGCAAGGATGTGGCAGAAGAAGAACAACATTTGCTTGCTTGTTGATGACCGTACTCCTTCCTGCTGATGCTAACCTGGCTAGCCCTGTCATCCCCTGAAGCTTGTTGTGCTTTACTCATCTTGACTCCCTTCACTGGAGAGGAGAATGCCTTCAGTAACATAGACAGAGAATTAAAGTGGCATTCAATTATTAAGAACATACATAGTTAATTAGATTGAGTGCAGACCGAGAGAGATCTGGAGATAGGATGCATGATACTCACATGAGGTGTGACGGTAGTTGTTGTGGTAATAGTTTGTCTTGATATTGGGGCTTGGATAAATCCTTCACCAACGTTATGAGGGACATCATTTAATTTGATGAGAGTAGTTGTCTTGTTTCCAGTTGAGTAGTTCATCCTGTTATCCCCAACTTCATAGCAAGTTTCACTAGATATGGTGGAGACAGTAGCAGTGAATGTTCGTCTTTCAGGGACAGGCTTAACAGGGGATGCTAGGTTGTTGTTATGAAAATTATTAGTGTAACGCAGCAATGAAGGAGGAGCTATGGCAGTAGAAAAAGAGACTGAGGGTGGTGTTTGGACCATATAAAGATCTTTAACCTGGACCACAACCTGAGGGGACATGTTCAACCACTACTCTTACGAACCATGTTTAGCCAAAGGAAACTACCCTGGGGTTTGCACAGTCTGAAGCCACTCTTAAGCCTTTGTATCTTGGAAGCTTTTCCCTCAGCTGCTGGGGGAGTATTTTTTGCTTTTCTGGGGTTAGTTGTTGTTAGCTCCTTTCTCTGATCATTTGAACTCTCCATTGCTACATGTACTACTTGCACTCCCTATTTCTCACTTGCTTGTTCCACTTCCTTTCTCTTAACTTCAACAAATTATTTAGCCGACAACATAACTGATGTGATCGCCTTATCTTTTTCTTCCCATTTAGACACCAGGTTCAGAAACTTATCCTGTATTCATCACCCAATTAACATTTAATAGTCAACAGAAATTACTAGTACTAAAAATATCACGACTCCTATAGTAACATGCATATCCTACAGTACCATGAATCTTTCTACTTCCTCACTAATCAAACATAATTGATCCCCGCCTCACCCTTTCCATTTGATACTAACCAGAAATAACAACTCAGAGAACCATAGAGGGGAATAGTGCATTTTTTATGGATTAGATTACAAACATCAGAAATGACTGAGTTCGGTATCTCAAATGTGAGTTACAACATAATATAAACTATGGAAGTGTGAGTTGCATCTAATTCCACATGCAAGGTAATAACATACATATAGGTTGATTAATTAAAGTACCTCCATTTTTTCCATGAAATTTGAATTGGCTATCATTAATTGTTTCTTGCACTTTTCCTGCCACAGAAACAGAACATGAAGTATAATTACCAAACGGGTTAAGTATTAATTTGGAAACCAGTCAAATGACAAACTTTTGTCTTTTGGAAATAAATACCATTGATGGAATATCTTTCCTTGAAGTTTCAATAGCTTTGGTTTCTTGTTGCTTCTTCTTCAATTCAAGCTCTTCAATCTTTCTACTCAAATAAAAACACAACCATATATGTTTATATATCACCAATGTAAAAGCTTAAAAAGACAGCCTCAAATGGATGTTGTTGAGAGCTGGAGCCTTTAGAAAGCTGAAACAACAAAATATTTTGATGTAGTGTCAACTCTAAACCACTTGCTAAAGTTGTTTTTCCAGATTTTGTGAGCTCCCTTACATTAGACTGGCCCTTAACATGGTTATTCCCTTTTTGGTGTTTGGCTAGCTCCCCGACCCTTTCATAGCACCTTGTATAGGAGCTAGCACATCTAATTTTGTATCCATGGCATCTTCTTGATAACAACTTACCTTATCAACCAAAAAAAAATTAGTGTCCATAAGTTTGTTTATGTTAGACGAGCTGTCTCAAACAAGGTTATACATAAAGAAGTTACACATTTAACGAGAAATTGTGAGTAATCAAGAACCCTTTCCCCAACATAATGGAAGCATGAAATTAGAGAAAATCTGATAATATCAGCACAACCCATTAAATATTGATTATCTATTCTTAGTTGAATTGTTGATGTGCACAAAATCTAGTTCTCTCGAATGAAATGCAGAGATTCCATTATCTTTAATTTTTCCTTTTTTTTATAATTAAGCTGGTGGATGAGATCAATGAATATGAGACAGTAGACAAGAAAAGTTAATACCCAGAAAATGCCCTCAAGAACATCAACTCCCAGAACAATTGGATCCTTCTTGTTGAAGACACAATTTGGTACGATTTTGAGCACACAGGGGATGAATGCTTCTTCAGCAACTTCCTTCTGTTTTTCTTCCTTGATAGTGTCAATGTAAGCTTTAAACTGATCAAATAAGTGATATATAATATCAGCCATAAAAACTTTGACACCAAGTTCATCTGAAAGTTCCAGAGCTCCCTGTGTCACTTTAACATCAAAGGCCAAGATGGTTGCATACTCTTTCTTATTCTCAAGCATAACACTAGCTTTTATGACATTCTTTTTATGCACGGGACCTATGCCAATCCCACTGATAGGTATGCTTACTCTTGGGGTCTTCAAAAATTCCAGCAAAGCTTTTAATGATCCAGTGTAGTTGCTTGAACATATACTCCCTCTCCACTTTTGTCGATCCTGCTCATCACTAACTTCATATCTTCCATAGCTACTTCTTTTATGTCTTCCACATCATCATGCCCCACAACATATAGACTAGTGCCACTAATCGCATGCTCAAAGCCATGAACAAGAATAAAAAGAATCAAGGGGGGGAAGGAGAAAGCTCTCAGTCTCACTTATTCATGGAAAACCACCACTAAATCAATAGCCATATAGTAAATAGTGAAAGCATCACACATCAGTAGAAGAAAATGCCAATACACCAATGCAATGGACTGAAAGGTTATGGCTCGCTAGTTGAACTTCCAAGTCAAATTTCACTGAAGTAACAAACTACACAAGAACAACCATTGGATTTCTTACAACTATTCCAAGTCAAAACAGGACGGTATTTGTACAGCTATTCCAACAAATTTTTTCTCAAAGGTACCACAAAATATCTGACTTAGGTAATCAGAAATTCCGAACATAATTTATATGCTCAGGGACATCATGAATAGAACAAAAAGAAAGGGAGACTATATGTGCCCAAATTATAATAACCTTTCAATGCTCTTGCACAAATTTCACCATATTTGTTGAACATGAGACATCAAGTGCATTAGTTGGTTTCCTGACAAGAAAAAATAGAAAAAGGAAAGAGATGTACGTGTAAAGAGATAGCTCCTCCACTTATTATTTTTCGTGCAATTACGAAGCTTCCTCCAAATCTTTACGAAAAGTTATTTGACTTCCAATAGTAATCAGGACTCAAAAGTTATATCCAGTAGATGACACTCTACTCTGCTTGATTGATCCTAGAAAAACTAATGCTAACTTTATTTTTAATTAAAAGGAAATCAGGAACCCAAACGTAGCATCATCTGATTTTAACAACAAACTAATCTAAGATTCAAAATACATACATTTTCTAACAACAGATCAGTCAAAATAAAATTCACTTCTGACTCTCTGCATTAAGTTTCCTACCCAATAGACTTTCTAAGCTTGATCCTAAGAATGACCAAAAATAAGCTCACAGATTTAGAAGTAGTGAATAATACCTGGGAGGTTATCTTGATACCTTGGGCAGCCTTGATTTTCTTATGATGCAAATATGTTCCCTGAAAGGATTTTGCCCAACCAAGAGAAGGCACTTTCATCAGTACGCCATTAGATAAATAACATATCAGATAAATTCAAAGAAAAACATGACAATCAATTCAATCTTAAGATTTTTTTCATGCTCCATTGACCACAAGGTACAAAAGTACAAAAATAATTAGGGCATAACTGAACCTGTAGACTTGTGTCCCATGTTCGGAAAATTAAATAACTAATGTGCACATCTTGATTGTGGGAAAAGCCTATTTTAACAGGGGAAATTGTAATTTGAACACAAATCTGGAAGCCTCACAGCAAATTTCTGATGTTCTGTTTCTTTCGTTCAAAGAGTATTCAAAGTGGCAAAAACCAAGTGTGTTATCAACAATCTAGGATTAATGTAACAGCTCAACAATTCCATGTCCATGAAAGCATCCACAAGTTTGAAATGATTTACATATATCTCAAAAGACAGGGGTCCAAATAAACTAGGGTAGAGATACTGTTAAAAGAAGGGACCAAAAGAACAACTGACATCATAAACTCAACTTTCAATACAGCCACATAACTCTTGAGCTAGAACCCCCACCCACAAAGTAAATCTTTATTTTTTTGTACGAAACATTTGGCGTTGAGGAAATAAATAACTCTAACACAGTCTGTTACCTTTACAAGCCCAAACGAGAAGAAGGCTGACATATTCACTGTGTGACTGAATCTATCTTCATCGCCACTTCTCGTAGATTCTCCGATTCCTCTAAATTCAAAATCCTTCGAATTGTTTTTCTCATCTGTAGGACAAAGGTGAAGAAGGATTAGGGAAATCGCCACATGCCATTGATAAGGAAACTGGAGAATTTTTGGGTGAAATTGAGAAGGACAGAAACTAGGGTTTATGGTTTAATTTTTGAGTAGTGCTTTAGGCAAAGAGCAGCTCAAATTTTAGTTTGGGGAAAAATGTTTTTACGTTTGTATAGAGTGTTTTTTTTGGCCAATTAGAAATTGGAGGGAGAGTTGAATATATGGGATGTAATACAATATTTTGGTGAAAATTTTAAGATAATTATAAGGCCATACTTATCAAGTGTTGCTTTTAGAATTATAAAAATAGCACACTTCAAAAGTGTAATCGTATGTGTAAATAAGTGTTGCTAATTATTTAATGATTTGGCAACACTTATAAAGTGTATCCTATAGCGTTAAACGGTACGCTTTATAAGTGTTGACAATATTATCGTAGTCAAAAGGCCAAAACTAAGCCTATGCTTTAAAAGCGTTGCTAAAAATATTTTAGGCAACACTTTACAAGCGTTATCCAGATTTAGTGTGGCCTTATGCCTAAAATGGTGTAGTGGTATTTGAGAATCAATAGAGAAACATGAATATGCTCAAGTCAATCATAGGTAAAAACCTTTACGGAAAAAAGCATGGTTTAAGTCTGGGGTGACACAACTGTCAAGTAACAGGGGGGTTGGTATCAACTATCAGCTACAACAACAAATATCACAAAAATAACAAATATGGAGACGAGTTCTTGGGATTGGATTTGATTATGCTTTAAGGTAGACAAATGGGTGATTGCAATTAATAGTGAATAGATGTAAATCAGTGAATAAGCTACACTTTACTAGGGATAAACTTTCTCTCAAACATTTACACCGAATCAAATTGGTTTCTCTCGAACACCAATAAGAAGAAATTAAGGACAACCTTCTCTTTATTCCATTCACTCTCTAGAGCTCAATGTGTGGAAAAAGGTTTAGGATTTACTCTCTCGAGTAGAACCCATGACAACCCAATACCCACAGACCACCAAATCAGTAATCTTGGTTTTAAAACCACTCTCTTGAGCAAGCCAAAAACTCGAAGGTAGAGTTACATTTGCAACTACAATCCCTTAGATTAATCCATAATTACTGATTGAAATCACTTTTAAACAACATTTACACTATCAATTAGCAATACCCAATAGCTAAATCTACCTATAATCACAGTCCAAGAATTTGGGTTTTAGCTAGACATCATAAAAAGGTAAAAATCAGTACCAAACTGTGTTTCCATCAACTAGGTAAGATTAATATTGTCTTTATAGAGGTCTAAGATGAAGAATCTCAGTAATGGAAATCTTCAAATCTTCAAATATAAGGAAATATTGTCTTAATATTCTCAGTTCAAGACCAATAATTCTATTCCAAAAATTCTGATATTGAATGATAGGTAAAAATCTAATAAAAACTACAATGCTAACTAAAAATTCTAACATGTTTTTATTGTCGTAAAAAATGTTCTGCGAAGGACCACTCGGCGCAATAAGTTGGGATCGCCGATCCACTCGGCAATCCTCCCTTTGGTGAATTCCATCGCCTTTCTTCTTTGGCCTTCACCATCTTCATGTTCTGTAACTTTGTCGATATAGAACTGCCGGAACCATTGAACGACTTGCCAACTGCTTTTTTTTATCTCTGACTTGATTTTCTCTTTTAGGGCTTGGCAAACTGGAACATTAGGTGAGACTATGCCCATTCGGTGACTCGCCCAACTAGTTAGGCAATCCTCAGGCCTTCTTTTCTTCGTCCTTTCAGCTGCCTTGTTTTTTTTTGCTTATTATTGTCCACACTTTGTTCCTCAATCCAAATAGCTAAAAATCGAGGATTTATATCAGTTATAGGCATAAAATATGCATTTGAAGGATTTATATCAGTTATAGACAGACTCGCCGAACCAGTCAGCTAGTCATTGAATAACTTTGGCGAGCTAGATCTGGCTCGTCGAAAGGATTGTCTCTAAAATCTTAGAAAAATTTGGCATCTGCGAGAGGGGGAGGCCTTTCGGTGAATCACCAAAAACATTCAGTAAGCAAGGATTAGCCCACCGAAAATTACAATGCAAAAAAGTGTCAGTGGTGCAGATAAAGGGCGATTAGGAATGACTTTCGGCGAGTCACCGAGTGCCTTCGGTGACTTCAAGCTTCCCGCCGAAAGTTACAAAATCAAATTTCAAGTATAGCATGAAATTAAAGGCGAGATGGGGAACTTCGGAGAACCGCCGAGTGGTTCGGCAAGCTCGACCCAGCTCGCCAAATGACCCAACGTGCCTAGTTTCAACCCAACTTCTCGAATTCAACTCTGCAACCCCCAAAAACAAAATCAAAGCATGCACTAATCAAATTAAGCTCAGAGCCATTACACCCATTACCCCGAGATATTGAGACTTCTCCCGGCTTTTCCAAATTTGTCCATTTGATGACTTTCGGCCTTAAAAATGACGTCACCCGCTCTATCATTAGGCAAATTATATCATATTGCATAAGTACGGGTTACTTAAAATTAAGCCGACTAGACCCAACAACATGCAAGGATAACCCCAAAAATTCTAACAAATTTTAAGGGATACAATTATGGGAATTCATCATTAAAAACATTACGGGCAAGGCTTTAAATTTGATCACAGGCACATACAACAACATTTAAGATCAGAGAGGCCCAACACACATCACTAAGATATGATCATTGCAAATGAGTAAATATTTCAAAAAATAAACTCGGGGTTCGGAAAACTAACCTTTAATGTGGATTAATAAAGATATTGAAATGGTAGGCAGCAATGTAATCCACTCTGAACACAAGTCCAATTACTAAAACACGGTAGAAATGCAGAAAATATAGAAACTAATGTTCCGGTGTGAATTTGGGAAGATTAAAAGTGAGGGAAATTGATGAGTTTGAAAGTTTGAACCTTTGGCCTTTAAAAACCCTCCAGTTCTTGCCCATTCGGTGACATTAGTCGTGCTCACCGACCCACTTGGCGACACACCGAGTTTTCATTTGCTTCGCTAAGTTTTACAGGACATCCAGTTAATGTGGGGGTCCAAACCGCGAACTAGATCTCCATCGCTGACCTGGTCGGCGATTCCCTAAGTTGCTCCTGGTCTCGCCGAGTTTTACAGACTCTAATTTAGATTTGTCTTGAGTCTAACTACGGTCTAGGTCACGTTCACCGACCTCTTTGGCAATACACCGATTGGACCTTTAGCTCGCCAACCTGCACTTTTAAACAACTTTCCATACTTTGACCTTTACATTCAACACACCATTATTTAAAAATTAAAAAAGAAGGAAAATAAATCTTGGGTTGCCTCCCAAGCAGCGCCTTAGTTAACGTCGTGGTACGATGCAAGTCCACACTTAAACCTCATTCTTGGGGTTAGCCATAGTATCACTAGGCAAACGCTTTGCAATCTAGGGTTCAAATGAGACGAGATATGACCCATTTGGGTCTCGAACTGCTTGATCGATACCGAATGGGAGATAACGGTCTGGCTAATGGTCGACACATCTTCTTTCATTTCTTTTAAAATCTTGTCCGACCCGTCAACTATATTGAGGATACGAGAAAGCATATCCTCAGACATGTCACCTTCCGAATCCTTTGGTTTTGGTGCTCGTGGGGGGGCACGTACTTATCCTTTTCCCTGTCCTTCCAATTGGGATTTTGGTCCCTCCATTGTCGATCACGATCCTTCCAACCTTCATTTCTATTCCAACCCTAGTTACCACCCTACTTCGAGTAGTTTGAACGATAACCACCCAATTTGGTTGGATAGGAAATTCACCTCTTCCCTATGCAAGGCCTCAAACTTAGACTCATCTAGATTAGAACACCCGACACCCACGACATTGACACCTCGAGCACCAGCTCCCATTTTATTTTTGGACAAAATGTCAAGTTGTGTCATGATCTTAGCCACGTTTTTGTCCCTCTCTTGTTCCTTCTCCATCTATTCCTTTGTCAATTAGAACGTGAGAGGGGAGACTTGCTCTTCACAGGTATACCACACCTTGTTTAAGGTAGTCATGCCATCCAAGAGTTGAGCGGCTATCACATAAGGTTGCTACATCAAACCTCCCTGAGAAAGTTAGTCGTCAACACCCTTGTTTACTGAGTCAAGACTCCGGTAAAAATACTGCAACAACACGTTTCCAAGCAAGCCATGAGTTACGCATTGAAGCACAAACTTCTTGAATTGCAACAAAGTTTCATGAATTGTCTCGCCTTCTAGACACTTGAAGTTCTGAATGATGTCCCGAAGAATCATCATCCTTGAGGAAGGGAAAAATCGCAGTTGAAATGCGGCGACCAACTCCTCCCACGAAGTGATTGATTTACGTGGCAATTCAGCCAACCACTTACATGCCTCTCCCATTAAAGAGAATGGGAACAACCTCCACTAGACCGACTATTGGGAGATGTTCTTAAAAGAGAATGGTCCGCATATATGATGTTTGCGTAATTAAGTCACAACTTCTGATTCAAGTGTCTACGATCGTACAACAGTAATACAACCCAATCGAATGGGTTGGGGTCGAGTCCCAAGGGAGTGATTTATGAGAATTAAGAGTTAAATGCGAATATGCTAGAGTCAACCAAAGCTAAAAACATTATCGAGTAAAAATATGATAAATTAAGGAGTTGACACGAATGTCAGTTATCAATGGGGGGGGGGGTTATATTAAATTAATGAAGAAAAAATAGTGAAAACAGAAAGATGCGAAGAAAGGAGACGGGATTCTTGGGATGTGCTAGGAATATGGGATAAACTACACATTCGGGTAATTGCAATTGTTAATCAAATGCTGAACATTGGTAACTAGGCTAGACTTTAGTTGAGGTAAATTCTCTCTAGAGAAACTTACCACGAATCAACTCGGTTTCTCTCGAATACGCAGTTGCCAATTTTAAGCATAGCCTCTGTCTTATCCCATTCACTCTCTCGAACTGAATGTGTGGGAAAAGGCCTAGGATTAACTCTCTCGAGCTGAACCCATGATGACCGAATCACCACCCGCTATCGATTTAGTAGTCTTAGTTTTAAAACCTCTCTATCGAGCAAGCCAAAAACATTAAGATGAAATCGTATTTGCAACTACAATTCCATTAAGTTCAAAAACAACTACTAGAATAAATCACATTTTAACAGCAAATAGACTAACAATAAGCAATACCAACAGGAAATTTAACCCATATTCACAAAATCACACCCCAAAAGAATTGGGGTTTTAGCTAGACATAGACAAAAGGAAGAAAGTGATACCAAATCGAAGTAATATCAACTGGGTATGATTTATACTCACTTAAATCGAGTCTAAGATGAAGAATTTTCAACACCCACTTCCAATTTCCTGGAATTGGAAGTCTTCAAGTCTCCAAAAGATAAGCAAAAATATCTCTATTTGAAAACTTAGAAAATAAAATTATTGTATCGGAAATTGCATACTAAGATAAAAATTCAAACTAGTATTTATAGTTTGTGAAAGAATGTGATGCGAAGGATCACTCAGCACAGTTATTCGGGATCGCCGATGCACTCGGCGATCCACCCTTTGGTTTACTTCAGCGCTTTTCATCTCTTGCCTTCAACACCTTTGTGTTTTGGTTCATAAGACGATATTGTACTACCTCGCGAAACTGTTTGGCAACACACCGACTATTTCTTTTTATCGCCGACTTGATCTTTTCCTTCAGGGCTCAGCACACTAGAACTTTTGGGGAGGTAAAGGCCATTCGGCTACTCGCCGACTGCATTAGGTGATCCTCAGGCCATCTTTCTTCGTCTTTTCAGCCGTTTTATTCTTTTTTGCCAAGTAGTGTCCATGATTTGCCTCAAACTCCTAATACCTGAAACTTAAGGATTTACATTAGTTATTGAGACAAAATATGCATTTAAGGACACTCAATCTATTAAAATGATGTCCTAAATGAGTCCAAATTGTGGACTCATCAACCCCCCATCTTAAAATTTTGCTTGTCCTCAAGTAAAACTCATGTTCGACAGTTCAAAAAGAATGTCTCGAATAGTGCTACAGAAGACTCAATCATGAATGCACACACAAGACTCAATATACTCATGTGAAGATCAAATGTGCACTCAAAGTTTCAAGTTGTGACACACCATTATCAAAGAATCTAAAGCTTACTATACTTGTTTCAAATGCAAATACATGCTCAACAAAGGAATTCAAATGCCCTCACAAAAAGTATGATTCCGTATTCACACATAATTGTTCAACAATTTAAAGTTCTGGAATCATATGCAAAGCTCACACTCACAAAGAAGAACACAATGCATGCTTTCACCCATAGGTTTTCCCGTATTTTCCAATAGATAATTGTTTCAGCTCACTCAAGATCAAAAAGGTTTTTTGAAGGCTTGTAATGGAGTTGAGTGCGAAGGTATGGTCATTTAGGATTAGTGACTTTCATCCTCATGAAATGTGGTTGTCACAACATTTCCTTTCCTCTTCTTTCACCATTTTCTGTAATGCTCATAAGTCATCCCATTATTCACTTTCCATGGATTGTTCAGAAACCCCATTTCATTTGTACTTTATGCCACAATTTTTTCTTTCTTTTCTTTCTCTTCTCTTTTTTTTATATGGAGGGGTTCCATTTTTCTTAAAACCATGGGTTAAAGGAGACTTTTCTTGCACTTCTTGACTTGCCTTCTCTTTTCACCACACCCCCAACATAGGCTTTTGGCCTAAGTTGGCTATTCAATCAATGCACAAATTAAAAGGATTATAGGTAGTGGATTAAGGGATGTCATGTTTTCATCAAGTTTTTTCCAAAGAAAGGTAAGGTTCTAGGGGTGTTCCAAAGAGATTAATACACTCACAAGGTAGGCAACAAAAAAGGTATTTCTCAAATTGGCTCACACTCTTCGAAGTTGCCTACGATCATATCAACAGATAGCCTTACTTAGTCGACCGGACCAACGGGGAAAATTCTTGGTGTTATCATGCATGGTTCACAGTAAGCTCATCACACAAGGCATCGACACCAAAGTCAAACAAGACTCCACACTTTCGCTAGTGTGCAATGTTCATCACAAGAGATTGAATTCGATAATTGGCTAGTCGCATCGAGATGCAAAGAGTTCACATATTGTGTATGTAAATTCATTTGGCCTCATCGTAGCCGCACTTTCATGTTTGTTCGATTATGAGAACTATTTAAGTCATTGGTATTGATCGGGATCGATACTCAAGTTTGCGAGAGAACAGCCACATTCAACACATACAATAGGTGGCAAAAAAATTTCGGAAGGTTAAAAATCATTTTCAATTAGAAGCAAGGAGCCACAACCTCAAACCTTCTACAAAAAGTAGTGTCAACACAATTTAAGCACAAAAACCCTATATATAAATAAAATAATATGCACAAAGGTGGGCCTCACCCCACTACAAACAAAAACCATTTGTCCTCAAATGCAAATAAAAATATTCAAAAGTGAAAATAAAGTAAGACAGAGAGAGAGGTAAAGAGGGGATCCTATCTATGCAGTCACTCCATTTGTCTGGCATCAGTGCCCGGTGTAGTAGTCCAGCCTTGGGCATCAGTGTCCGGAATCACCTAATAAGCAACAACTCTACTAGAGACAGCTATGTAGGTCTCTGCCACTGATGTATGCACAATCATCCCTGCAAGATCTGGCAAATCTCTAAATATGTTCTTCTCATGTACCCCAATCTACTCATCGTAGGTTTCAGCATCTGTCTCCTCAACTATAGGCTTATCTCGATGTACAACACCTGTAATAACCGGAGGAATCCCAGATGTCTCAGAAGCATACATGTCATCTGCAGCCCGAATCAAAGTCGTCACCTCGAATGCTCCCCCGCCGTGTCTACTCTCACAAGCTATGACTCTCACTGCTAACTCATCGACAGAAGTTTAAAGGGGGGGGGGGGGTAAATGCAGCAACAATGGAACTCTCGATCATTCTTGGGATGGATCTCTCAACTCGGGTCGACTTCACATCAATTGATTCGGCCAAACGTCTTATCTTCAGGGTCATGGCCTGAGTGATTTTGATAGACTGGGAGGAGGTGGAGGTGCCCGGAACCTGTGGAAATGTGGGAGGGGTACAAGTATATGAAAGCCCGGAGGGCGGAATAGGCGAAGATTCCTCTGTAGGTAACGAATCAACATCAACCTACGAAAAAGAATCTGTCAGAACTGCTCTCCTCTCGTTTGTACTCAGCCTTAATACGTCGGATGTCATTTGAGGAAGATGGGATAACCTCAATATCTATCGTAGCATCCTGAGCTACGTCAGCACGCTGGCACAACTTAATTGATAAGGATTGGGAATGGCAGAGAAGTCTATCTCTGCTTGGCTCTCATGGCCATCTCTTGTGAAATCATAAGTCCTAGGTTGATTCGCCTCCGGGATATTACGGACCCTAGGCATGCCCCCCTTAGAATGGCGGAGGACAGATTCATTCTAGGATGGAATAATGTTGTTGCTGATGAAGCCAAACCAGAACTGGGGTGCAATATTCAAATCCCTCTTCTTAATAGGGGCACCCTGCTCGATCCACCTCAAGCTGATGTCATAAATCAAAGGTACCAACCACCCCTTCAGATCATCCAAGGATTGAGCAATAGGCAATCCGTCATATGGATGTGTAGAGTGCAGATCTCTACCTAGTACATCATTAATATACTCACTGCTGCACCCGACCTCCTTGCCTCGGACCATGACCGCCTTAACCAGTCTGAACTCACTGGCCTTCTTATTGCTCTTGGGAAGCAGATCACCAAAAGTTGTGTAAAAATCACGACCCAAGAGGGAATATAGGGGCCTCGAGGCCTAGTGAACTGCTCGAACCTGTGGAATTGGAGGGTCTCCCTCACATCTAAATACTTCCCCTCCAAGCCTTTTGTAGAAAGTAGTTTTTCATCGAGGATGGTTCGTAAACCATTACCTTTAAATCTGTTCAGAAGCCTGGGAGGAGGAACAACAGGAAACGCAAGGGTCACACGAGGTGCCTAAACTGGCACTGATTCTGTTGCAGGAGGGGTGGCAGCTGAGAGAGTTCTGGTGGACGTGGGTTGAGTCTTGCCCGAATGTCATCTCTTGAGGAAATTAAAGGATGCTCATCTTCTGGTTGAGACAAATTAGTTTGCGTGTCAATAATCACTCTCTCAGCTGAGTGCTTCTTTCTTTTACCTTTTTCTCCTAGTGGGAGTTCTTGCCTTCTTCTCTTTCAAGGATTTTCTCCCCCTTCATTTAATGTAAAGCCCCGTGCTTTTTTCTGTGGTGGCCTATCTAGATTTGTTCTCACCATGTCTGCAAAACATCAGAGAAAAGTTAATAAATAATCACATCAAAGCATAGAAAATTAACTGCAGACATACTTGCCGATCAAGTCGGCGAATCGCTGAATATCTTTGGCAGGCAAGACCGGTCTCGCCGAAGGGATTGGCTAAAAAATTATAGCAAGTCGGCGATGGGACGGTCCTTTCAGCGAATCGCCAAAAGCTATCGGCGAGCAAGGGTTTGTCCGCCGAAAGTTATAGTGCAACAAGGGTTCAAGGGTGCAGACAAAGGGCGAACAAGAAGCATTTCGGTGAGTCACCGAGTGCTTTTGGCGACATCAGGCTGCTCGCCAAAAGTTACAAAATCATTCATTAAATAAAGCATGAAATTATATGCGAGATAGGGACATTAGGTGAACCACTGAGTGGTTCGGCGAACTCGACCCAGCTCGCCTAACATCTCAACGTGCCTATTTTCAACCCAACTTCTAGAATTCAACCCCACAACCCCCAAAAACAAAATCAAAGCATGCACTAGTACAATTAAGCTCAGACCCATAACACCCACGTTGCCATGGAATATTCAGACTTTTCCTGATTTTGCCAAATTTGGCCATTTGACAAGTTTTGCCCTTAAAAATATGGTGTAAACCACACCATCATTGTACAATTTATGCCATTTAGCACAAATACGGGCTACTTAGAATTCACCCAACAAATCTAACCAACATGCAAGCATACCCCAACAAAATTTAACTCAATTTAAGACAAAATATACGGGCATTCGACGATCAAAATAATACGGGCAAGATTATCAAATTAAAACTAGCATTTAAGCATTCTAATCCTATTAGAGAGGCCCAGCACACGATAATATAATATGATCATTGCAAATGAGTACAAAAATTTTGAAAGTAAACTCGGTATTCTAAAAACCAACCTTTGTGCTGATTAAAGTACTTTGAAATGCTAGGCGACAATGAAATCCAACTCCGAGCACAAATCAACAACCAAAATACTTATGGAATGTAAAAATATTAAAAATACTAATTTGGTGTGAGTTTGTAAAGTTTAAAAGCGAGGGAAAGTGAATAGTTTGAAATTCTAAACCCTTTTGCCATAAATAACGGTCCAGTTCGCATTTATTCAGCGACTTGAGTATTGTTTGC
Source organism: Solanum bukasovii (assembly GCA_029582585.1). Taxonomy (NCBI): domain Eukaryota; kingdom Viridiplantae; phylum Streptophyta; class Magnoliopsida; order Solanales; family Solanaceae; genus Solanum; species Solanum bukasovii. Next base: position 25,026 of record JAJOOI010006682.1, read on the forward strand.
CAATCTACTCGGTGACGCATTGAGTGGTCACTTACCTCGCCAAGTTTTACAGGACCTTCAGTCAAAGTAAGGGTCCAAACGGCGGTTTACATCTAAATCGCCGACATAGTTGGTGATTCGCCAATAATTTCATGTGCTCGCCGATTGTTAAAGACTCTGATGTGAGAGTTTCTTGAGTCTAACGGCGGTCTGGGTCGGCGTCGCCGACCTCCTCAGTGATTCGTTGCCCTCCTAGGCGATTCTCCAACTGGACTAATGTTTGGCAACCTGTACTTTTCAAACACTATCCATACTTCAACCTGCAAAATCAAAACACCATTATTTCTAAAACAAAATTAAAGCATTTAAGGATTTTGGGTTGCCTCCCAAATAGTGCCATAGTTAAAGTCGTGGCACGACACAAGTCACCATTCAAACCTCTTTACCGGGGTTAGCCCTAGTATCACTAGGCAACCCCTCTTGGTGATGTGAGTAGAGACAAGACAATATTTGGCCTATTAGGGTGTCTTGTAGCTCAATGATCATGGAATGGGAGGTCGTCCTCTGATTCAGCATTTTGACATTCTCTTTTATCTCATTAAACACTATATCTTGTTCCTTGATTTTTTGTAAAATGAGTGAGAGAACCTCTCCATTTTATCCACCCTCATGTTGATTCATCTTTTTACAGTTGCGAGGGGTAAGGTACTTGCTCTTCTTGTTGGAACTTGCTTCCAATTGCATTACTCTTTTGGACAAATCATCCAGTTGAATCAACAAGTCGGCCCCTTCTTGGCCTTTCTTTATTTCCTTGTGGGCTTTAACCAAGGCATCAAGACACTTGACTACTACTCCATGAGGTCGTTGTGTCAAACACCCTCCAAACAGCTGATCGACCGAACTTCTATGCTCAGGTCTAAGACCTCTATAAAATTATTCCAGCAGCAATTTGTCTGGTAGTCCATGATTTGAGCATTGTTGTAGTGATGCCTTAAACTTTGGCCACATATCATGGATAGCCTCGCCTTCCGATTGCTGGAACACTAGAGGTTGTCCCTAAGATTCAACAACCTCAATAGGGGGTGATCCATTTGGGTAGCACTTTCACACCGTTTATAGTCATTTTTCCTGTAACAACACATTAATTGCAAGACAAAACTAAAAATTAAGGAAGTAAACTACGACTAAATAGAGCAGAATTCTACTCTACTAATAATTCTCAAGTAACACCACTCGCCGACAGCGGCGACATTTTGATGTTTGCGTAATCAAGACACAACTTCCGATTCAAGTGTCTATGATCATACAATAGTAATATAACCTAACCGAATGGGTTGGGGTCGAGTCCGAAGGGAGCAGTTTCTAAGAATTAAGTGTTAAGTGCGAATATAATAGAGTCAACCATAGCAAAAAACATTATCGAGTAAAAACATGATAAATTAAGGGGTTGACATGAATGTGAATTATCAATGGGGGGTTTGTATTCAATTAATGAAGAAAAAACAGTGAAAACACAAAGATGTGAATATAGGAGATGGGATTCTTGGTATGTGATAGGAATATGGGTTAAACTACACAATCGGGTAATTGCTATTGATAATCAATTATTGAACATTTGTAACTAGGCTAGACTTTAGTGGGCGTAAATTCTCTCTCGAAGAACTTACCCCGAATCAACTCGGTTTCTTTCGAACATCGAGTTGCCGCTTTTAAGCACAACCTTTGCCTTAGCCCATTCACTCTCTCGAGTTGAATTTGTGGGAAAAGGCCTAGGATTCACTCTCTTGAGTTGAATCGATGACGACCAAATAAGCACCGGCTATCAATTTAGTAGTCTTAGTTTAAAACCTCTCTCTCAAGCAAGCCAAAAACATTAAGATGAAATCGTATTTGCAACTACATTCCCGTTCAGTTCAAACACAACTACTAAATGAAATCACATTTAAATAGCAAATATACTAACAATAAGCAATACCCAACAAAAAATTTAACCCATATTCACAAAATAACACCCCAATAATAAGGGTTTTAGCTAAACATAGAAAAAAGGAAGAAAATGATACCAAATCGAAGTAAGATCAACTTGGTCTGATTTATATTCACTTAAATTGAGTCTAAGATGATGAATCTTCAACACCCACTTCCAATTTCTTGGAAATCGAAGTCTTCAAGTCTCCAAAAGCTAAGCAAAAATATTCTCTACTTGAAAACTTAGAAAATAAAATTGTTGTATCTGAAATTGCATACTAAGATAAAAATTCAAACTAGTATTTATAGTTGTCAAAAAATGTGTTGTGAAGGATCACTTGGTGTAGTTTGTGAGGATCGTCGATGCACTAGGTGATCCGCCCTTTGGTTTTCTTCATTTCCTTTCAGCTCTTCCCTTCAGCATCTTCGCATTCAGGGTTCTTGAGTGATATAGTACTGCCTTGCGGAACTGTTCGGCGACACACCGACTGCTACTTTTCATCGCCGACTTGATCATTTCCATAAGGGCTCAACACACTGGAACTTTGGGCGAGGTAAAGGCCATTCGACGACTCACCGAATGCATTAGGCGATCCTCAGGCCTTCTGTTCTTCTTCTTTTAAGCCGTTTTGTTCCTTTTTGCCAAGTAGTGTCCATGCTTTACCTCAAACTCCAAATACCAGAAACTTAAGAATTTACATCAGTTATTAAGACAAAATATGCATTTAATGACACTAAATCTATTAAAATTACGCCCTAAATGAGTGCAAATTGTGGACTCATCAATATATCCACGAAGTTTCTAATAAGATCATCGGGATCCTCATGCGCCAAAATACTGAACAGACCCTTCAATTGCAGGAGTTACAACATAGTACTTGTGATGTGGAACACCACATTCCCTTCGACCGGAGGCAAGATATTGGCACCAATACAACCCATAAGACGGGGGTCATTAGCATTAGGCTCATTGACATCATTGAGGTTTTCGATGTCATCTTGATGGGCTGCTTGGCTGCCATTGCTACCGTTCACACTCATACTTCCTGCTTCAACACATAAACAAGCAAAACAAAACTAAAATTAAGTATGTACCACTATGACTAACAAGAAAAAAATTGAACTTAACAAAAAATTCTCAATTAACACCACTCCCCGGTAGCGGCGTAATTTTGATTAATAATGTTTCAAAGACACTTCATCCAACATTAAGCGTCAACAATCATTAGTTAGTAATATAACTCAACTAATTGAGTTGGGGTTGTGTCCGAAGGGAGTGGTATGTATTTGAGAATCAATAGAGAAGCATTAATTTGGTCAAGTCAATCATATGTAAAGACATTTAAGAATAAAAGCATGGTTCAAGTTTTGGGTGACACAAGTGTCAAATAACAGGGGAATTTGATTTCAACTATCAGCTACAACTACAAATAACAGGAAAATAACATATATGGAGACGGGTTCTTGGGATGTGGTTGGATTATGGGCAAAGGTAGACAATTGGGTGATTTCAATTAATAGTGAATAGCTGTAAATCATAGAATAAGATAGACTATAGTGGGGATAAACTTTCTCTAGAACAATTTACCCCGAATCAAATTGGTTTCTCTCGAACACCAATAAGTAGCAATTAAGAACAACCTCTGCTTTAGTCCATTCACTCTCTCGAGCTGAATGTGTGGAAAAAGGTTTAGGATTCACTCTCTTAAGCTGAACCTATGACAACCCAATACCCAAAGACCATCAAATCAGTAATCTTGGTTTGTTTTCTTCGCTCTTTCCGCTGCCTTGTTCCTTTTTCCTCATCAGTGTCCATGTTTTATTCCTCAATCCAAATATCTGAAAAAATCAAGGATTTACATCTTTTATATGCACAAAATATGCATTTGAGGACACTAAATCTATTAAAATAAATCCCTAAATGTGTCCAAATCGTGGACTCATCAGTGTTCTGACGGAAGAAGGTTAAATGTCGAAGTGATAACATAAATGTGGTATTCGAGCGTGCCCCCGACTTAATGCACGACTATTGGAGAATGAACCAGACTCTAACTATGGATGACTAAAAAGGTTCGACGCCCCCCTTCTATATGACACAACCTCGAGGTGGATTGAGGCCTGAGTGGTGATAGAGAAGAAAGACCTTAATGTAGTAGCTAAATTTTGGTTTGGATTTATCAGTAGCACGATCATGTCGTCCCAGAATGAGTCTATCCTCAATCACCCAAAGGTGGCCTTCCTCGAGAGTATCATTGCTAGGAAGCTTCTTAATCAGGGCTTGATCATTTAGCTGGAAATGGCCATGAGGGCCAAGTAGGGCCACACATCTCTCCCTTTTCTGGTGTTGATCATAGAGTTCCTTCGATAGGTTCGAGTTCCACGAGATGAGAATAGGGATGTCGAGGTCATACCCATATTTTCTACTGACATCTGGTATATAGGGGCCGAGTACACGAGGGACGAGGCTGACAGGAGGAGGGGAGATCCGGTGGACATATTCGCAGAGGTTGATATTGTTATGCTACCTGTACAAGAAAAGATCCGTACTCAAGATGGGGAATTTTGCCCAATCTGTGGATGTGTATGCCTCCTGGTTAGAGGCCTATATTTGTGGGATGATCGAGAGAACCATTGTTGTTGTTTTGACACCTCTCAGAGCTAAAATTTATAGCCACAAGTTTGAAGTAGATGCCCTTACTGTTAAAGCCACAACTTGTGAGCATACCCTAGGTGCTATAGAGGAGGTGACGGCCTTGAAGGCCGATTACTGGGTTGAGGAGAGATGTGGACTAGTTGAAGTCCACTGATTTCACTTCACTATTTGGGATGGTGGAGATCCATGATGACCCGAGAAAAGATATTCCCGCTTGTTTTGTGGTGCCTCTAGCTACCATTGGAGATGAGGTTAGAGCTGATGTTGCTGCTGCTAAGTCCGAGGTTGAGACAGATGAGGAGCAGCTAGGTGTGACTGATGCAGCTGCCTATGATGATTTGATTAACTTAAAGTGTGTTATCTTTGAGATTGCGCGACAGGCATCACTTCAGGATACTTCTATGGTAGGCTCTAGTGGAGCGAAAGATGCTGAGTTTCTTGCACTGATGCGCAGACAGAGGGAGTTGTAGATATGCAGACTTCACCCAGGCCTAGCCTTGTAGATTGATTCTATTTGCCTCCTTTATGTTCTCTTTATAGACTTCTTATGTTTTTAGTGGCATTTGAGGACAACTACATATTGTGTTGGTAGGGTGAGGTATTTCCATACCTACCTCTTTTGTGTGCTGTTTTGTGAATATTGGTTTTGTTTCGATTGTGCTTTTGGTGAATATTCTAGCTTATCTATTTATACATATATCTTGGCTGTGGTATTGTGGTTGTTCATAACTTATGGCCCATTGTTTTTATATACAAGTTGTTTTGAACCAAATTTTTGTCAATACCGATGACTTCAATAGTGCTCTTAATTGAACAAAATGAATGTGTGGCTATGATGAAGTAAAGGAAGTTACATAGGAAACATGTGAACTTTGAGCATCATGTTCTGACTAATCAAATATCAATGAAGTCTCTTGTGATGAACATTGCATACTAGCCAGAAAGTGTGGACCCTTGTTTGATAATTGTATCAATGTCTTGTTTTGTGAGGTCATCTTGAACATTGTATTTGAAGACATATAGAATTTTCCCCATTGGTCTAATTGATTAAGTAAAGCAAGCAATTGAAATGATCTTAGGCAACAATTTCAAAGATTAAACCAATTTGACAATATTCCTTTTTGTGGCTACCCTTTTGATAAGTGTGAATCTTGTTTTTGAACCCATTGAGCATATCCTTTTCTTCGAAGAAGCTTGAACTAATTTGACCTCTTTATCCCTTCACCCATAACATTCTTAAAGTTTTGGTTTGACTGAATAGTTAACTTAGGCCAAAAGCCTAAGTTGCGGGTGTGGTAAAAAAGAAGGAGAGTCAAGAAGTGTGAAAAATTCCCCCTTGATTATGGATTGTTTTAAAAATATGGAAACCCTCCATGTAAAAAAATTGAAAGAAAAGAAAAGGAATTAAAATGACTGGAAAAAAAAGAGAGAAAAAGTTGTGAAATAAAATAGTGAATATTGCAAAAGAAATGGGGTATCCGGTGATTCATTTCAAGATCAATAATGGGGTGGATTATAAGCATATTTTAAATGTTAAAGAAAAGGAGGAAAGTGATGTTGACGCCATACTTCATGAAGGTATAAGCCACTAAGACTAAATGACCAAAACTTTACGCTTAGCCCCATTACAAGCCTTGAAAAGACCTTTGTGATCTTGAGTAAGCTGAAATGAATATTGATCAGAAAATAAGGGAAAACCTATGGGTGAAGTCATGAATGTGTTCATCTTTGTGATTGTGAGAGTTGTATGTTATTCCAGAACTTAAAATTGTTGAGAAGTTTTGTGTGACTATGGAATAATCTTTATTTTGAGGGCATTTGAATACCTTTGTTGAGCTTGAACTTGCATTTGAAGGAAGCATTGTGAACTTTAATACAATTGATGATGGTGAGTCACAATTTTAAACTGTGCGTGCACAATTGATCATTGTATGAGTAGTTTAAACCTTGTTGTTTGCATTCATGTTGAGTCTAATGCAACACTATTTGTAGATATCCTTATTGAACTACTGATCTTTAGTTTTACTTGAGGACAAACAAAAGTTTAAGTTGGGGGTGTTGATGAGTCTAAGATTTCGACTCATTTAGGGCTTTGTTTTATTAGTACAAGTATCCTCAAATGCCTATTTAATGCTCTAAACTGATGTTAAATTGTTGATTTGCATATATGGAGGCTAAGGAGCTAGGCAAGAACATTACAGGACAAAAGACCACTCGTCGTACCGCTGAGTGGCTCTTTAGCTCACCCAAAGTTCCAGAGTGCCAGCCCTGGGGAAAAACCAAGTTGGAGACAAAAATAGGTAGTCGGTGAATCGTTGATCGGTTCCGCAAGAACATGTTGGATCGCCCAAAGTTGCATGACCTTGGATACTGAAGACCAATGAAAAATGGCGATGGAAAAGAGCAAAGGGCTGATCACCGAACCACTCGATGAGGCGCGACTTACTCCGCCGAATTGACTTTCAGTCCAAAAGGTGGGCAACTATAAGTCGAAATTTAAAAGGAATTTTAGGGAGTTCTTTTCTTTTTATCTTAGTTCCCGTAGAGTACTCATTCAGAGTTGGAGTTTAGAGTTTTTCTCTTAGTTTTGGAGTTTCCATTGGAGACTTGGAGGTTTTCTAAGTGGGCTTTTTAACTTGAGCAAATTGGACCATAGTAATGACTTGAGAACCTTTACCTAGATCATGGCTAATGTATTTAGTAATCGTTTCTCTATTTTTATGATGTCTAGCTAAAACCCCAAATCTTGTGGTGTGATCATATTTTTATGGGCTGAATTAGCTTATGAGTTGTGTTAATTACTGATTTGAAATGCTTAATTGAAGTTCGTTGATTTGTTAGTTGTGTTTTAATCTAAGAATAGTAGTTGCAAATGCAATTCAAACTTAGAATTCTGGGCTTGCATGGAAAAGAGTTTTCAGAATAAAAGCTTTCAATTAATGATTGTAGTTATTTGGTTTATATGGGTTTAGCTCGAAAGAGTAAATTCTAATCTCAATTCTACTTATCTAGCTTGAAAGACTAGATGAATCAAGCTGTGGGCTATTCTTATTTGCTCAGCTTGTTGATGTTCGAAAGAAATCACTTGATTCGTGATAGTTGTTTTGAGAGAAAAATATCTTATTATAGCTTAGCCTATCACTGAAATTTAGTTATTTGTTAGTAGTTTCAATTACCCGTATTGCGAAATTTTCCTATAATCGATCACATCCCGAGAATTCCTCTATATATTGTTGTTTCATCTGTTTTGCCTGGTTGTAGCAAATAATTAACAATCCAATACCCCCATCTAACATTCGTTGTCATACCTTTACATTTATTTTCATGTTTTCCACAAATCTTATTCCTATAACCCAATAGACCGCTTTATAACTTCATAACTGAATTTAGACACGTACTGCTCCCTCTGGATTCTTCCCCAACTCTTTGTTGGGTTTTATACTAGTTAACGATCATTTACACCTACAATTGGATGAGGTGTACTTGAAACGTTAATCAGCAAGCAAAGAATTATATCCTGGTTTTTAAAGGATTCTCTAAATTATCATTCAAGCTTCGTTTATATTTGTTGAAGTGTGCACACGAATGGAGCAATGAATCATTAACTTCTCTTTTAGAGTTAATAAAAGAGATGATGCCCGAGTCGAATATTCCTCTGTCTTACAATATAACCAAGTCTATGGTTAAGAATCTCGATCTTCATTATGATAAAATTGATGCATGTCCAAATGATTGCATGTTTTTTTATGAATGATCATAAAGATAATGAATTTTGTCATACTTGCGGAGCTTCACGATATATTAAATATCTTGAAGTAGATAGTGAGCTTTAGCCTTCTATAAAACCAAATCGAGTTTCAGCAAATACTTTGAGACACTTTCCATTAATTAATAGACTCAAAAGGTTATTTATATGCTCAAAGACGACAGATTCTTTGAGGTGGTATGATGAGGAGCGTTCTAAAGATGGAATGTTAAGGCATCCCGCTGAAGGTCAATCATGAAATGGTTTTGATAGGTTGCATCAATATTTTGCATTAGATTCTCTCAATGTGAGACTTGGATTAGCAAGTGATGGGTTAAATCCATTTTGAACCATGAGTATATCTTTTAGCAGTTAGCCAGTTATGTTGATGGTGTATAATCTACCGCCTTGGATGTGCATGAAATAGGAATATTATGTACTTTCTTTACTTATACCTGGGCCGCGTTCACCTAGAAATGACATTGATATATACTTAAAATCATTGATACATGAGTTAAAATTGTTGTGGGATTATGGGTTGAAACATATGACGCTTTGATGAGACCGAGTTTTGGACTCATTTAGGGTTTTGATTTGATAGTTTTAGTGTCCTCAAATGCTTAAGACCGCGTTCAACATCGTTCTAGTATGCCAGCCTTCAGAGAAGAAACCAAGTCGGCGAGAGGAAAAGGGCAGTGCGCAAATCGCCAATAAGTTCCGCGATGAAATGAATGATCGCCCAAAATTACACAACTTGAGGATGTTGAGAGCCAATACAAAAAGGTGATATAATAGAGCGATGGGCATTGCATTGAACAACTCGGTGAACCCGACTAACGTCGCCCAATGGCCCATCGTGGCTAATTTTTGGCAACTATAAATTGATTTTTGAACTATTAAATTAGGAGGTATCTTCCCTAAATTTTAGCTTAGTACCATTTTAGAATAGTTTCCTAGTAAACTTAAAGACTTTTTGAGACTCAATGTTGAGATTTTGAAAGTGGGTTACTAATTTTCTTCAAACTGGAGCATTGTAAGGCTTCAATATTCTTACCCAGTTGATGGATAATAGATTTGGTAACCGTTTTTATCTTTTTATGATGTTTGGCTAAAACCACAATTCTTGGGGTGTGATGATGTGATTATGGGTTCATTTAGCTTATGGGTATTGCTTATTACTAATTTGAATTCTATATTGAAGTGGGTTTAATCATTAGCTGAGGCTTAATATATGAACTATAGTTACAAATGCAATTCTAACTTTGTGTTCTTAGCTTGCGAGAGATAGATGTTTTGGGACTAAGGTTTTTGATTAATGGTTTATGCGTATTGGGTTGACTTAGGTTCAGCTCGAGAGAGTAAATCCTAAACCAAATCCTACCCATCTTGCTCGAAAGCGAAGAGGTATTAAGGTTATGGGTTGTTCTTAATTGCTATGCTTGTTGATGCTCGATTGAAATCACTTGAATCGAAGTAATTATTCGAGAGAAAGCTATTTCACATATATTCTAGCCTACCCACTGATATTTAGCTATTTATTTAACTGTTTCAACTACCCATATAGCAAAATTATCCTATAATCGAGCACATCCAGAGAATACCTTTCCATATTGTTATTTTATCATTGTTTCATTGCGTTGTAGTTGATAATTGAAAACCAAAACTCCCATTTGACATTCGTGTTACCCCTTTTGACACAGTTTTATTTCTTTTCGGCTAATAAATATTACTATAGCTAGTTAGATAACATTTGTACTTTCATAACTGAACTTTGAACATGTACCACTTTCTGTGGGTTCGACCCCAACTCATTTTTTGGGTTTTGTATTACGTAATGATCGTTTATGCCTAGAATTGGATGAGGTGTGCTTGAAACGTTATTCATCAAAATGGTGCCGCTGCCAGGGAGTGGTGTTGTTTAAAATTATTTTATTGAAGTTGAATTGTGATCTTTTTGGCTGTATTTGAATTGACTTACTTTGTTTTTTTTTGTTGCTTGTGCTGACCGGAGGAGTAGAATAGCGTAAACAGAAGTAATGGTAGCCAAGTGGGCCACAGAGACGACATTGGGAACATCAATGATGTAACTGACCCAAACGTCAATGACCAAATCCAAGTGGGTGGTGTTGGTGCCATTCGTCTACCTCCAGCTGAAGGAAACGCTATTTTTCACATCACAAGCACAATGCTTCAGTTCCTACAATTGAATGGATTATTTGGGGGGTTGGCTCATGAGGATCCCGATGAGCATATCAAGAAACTTTTTGGATTTCTATGGACCGTTCTCATTAAACAATATATTGGAAGAATCGGTCTGTCTCAAGTTGTTCCCGTTCTCTTTGATAGGTAAAGCTACTAAATGGTTGATTCAGTTACCGATGGAGTCTATGACCTCTTCGGATGAGCTGAACACATCATTTTAGATGAGATTCTTTCTCCCATCGAAGATGATGACTCTAAGGGATGGCATCCAAGGTTTCAAATGCTTGGAAGGTGAGCCAATCCATGAGACATGGCTGAGATTTAAGAAGCTGGAGCTTCAGTGCCAAACTCTTGGACTTCCAGATAATGTGCTGCAGCAAAATTTCTATAGAATTCTCGATTCGGTGAACAAAGGAGTGGTTGATCCACTCTCACCTTGTGGTATAATGAAACATACATATGAAGTAGCATCCCAACTCCTTGATTGCATGACAAAGACCATCATGGCATGGCACACTCGTGAGGACCAAGTGTTTCCTCTCACTTATAAAATGACAAATGAGCAGATAAAAAAAAATCAAAAGAGAGATAAAAAAATGGAAAAACTGGTGACCCAAGTGGATATCTTGGCTAAAAATGCCATGGGTATTGGTTCAAAGAGTGTTAATGTTGTGGGTGTTGGTGGAGTAAACCCCGATGAAGCAAAATTTGAAGTGTTGTACAATGAGGAAGTGAACTTTCTATCCAATTTATGAGGAGGCTATCGTGCCAGCAATCCAATACCGGGTGGAAATTAAGGATGGAATAGAGATGAGAGCTAGAGAGAACGTGACAGAGATTCGGGTGATCGTAACACCACTTGGAAGGAAAGAAAATGGGGGAATGATAGGTATGTTCCTCCCCATGAGCATAAAAAACCCAATGAATTTGAAGGTGGCTGTAGAGAAGAAATACTCTCATGCATTCTCTACAAAGTTGAAGGGTCAGACAAAGTTTGGAACGAGATGAAAGAGGATATCTTGACTCTCAATTAGACGGTGGCCTCTCACTCAGTCTCTATTAAGCAGCTGGAGACCTAGTGACAGAATGGCAAACCCCAAAAATGATGCTTGATTTAGTGTCCTCGTCGTGCCACGACAGTAACTAAGGCGCTTCTTCGGAGGAAACCCAATTTCTTAATGTTTTAGTTTTTGATTTATATAATATGTGTTGATTGTGTAGTTTGCAAGGTGAAGAGTGTTGAAAAATGGGTAGGTTGGTGAGCAAAAAGTCCATTCGGTGACCCGCCGAATAGGTCGGCAACCCCCGATTTGGACCGCCATTGAAACCACCAAGCTTGAAGAGGCACTCAATAAAACTTGGCGGGCTAGAGATTTAATCAGCAACTTAGTGAAGAGGTCGGCGAGCCCATTTTTGTACGTCATTTTGAGACCCAAATTTCCTGGAGGTCCTGTAAAACTCGGCGAGGAAAATATCACTCGACTCATCGCCGAGTGGTTCGCGAGGATTAATTACTTCGCCGAAGGTGCCGCGAACTAAAGATATGGCTAGACCCAAAGTGTCTAGAAGATACATGCCACTTTGTAAGTGGGTAAGAGAAGTCAAAATAAATGAGGATGTAGGTGGATCCTAGGAAAAGATATCTAAGATACCTACCAAGGAAGGAAAAGGCAAAGGAAAGGGCAAGGCGCCTGTGGTAGAGTCACTGGAGGTCAGCTTTGATAGTGAAGAAGTCTATGCAACTGACCTCACCTCATCAGACAATGAGGGAGATTCCCAAGACTCTCAGGCTTCCATCTTTGAGCATGAGGATGACCACCTTCTACATTGTTGGAGAGCAGAGCATCGCTCCAAAGGTATGTATGATCCGTCTAGGATTCGGAGGCCTCAAACTCCTCCTTCTCTTACAACTTTATTTCAGACTTTGGTCCAAAAACCACCTATACAGGGTCCTCCTCCCCAGTCTCTCAATAGACTAAAGGCCGAGGGATTGAGGACTATCATTAAGGAGAAAAGGTTGTCCACATATGGTGTGGTGGATAGGTATCCGGAGATATAGAGCACCCTGAAGTCCCACAAATTCCAAATCTTCACTAAACTATGGGGTACCTATATTCCTAATTGGGAATGGTAGTTCTACTCGGCCTACGAAGATTTGGTACCACATGGGAAGAGGAAATTCAACACCTTCAAACCATTGGATTCATTGATTGTCCAGAGGAAGAAAGTAAAGTGTTATAGTGATGATATAAACATTTTCTTGGGATGCACCTACAACTTCGCAGATGACTACCAGAGAATGACATTGGAGGATATGAAAAGTTGGATGGCTCCTCTCCTTTCTGATGGTACTCTTAGGTGGATTGAGGCATGAGTTCCCACAGAGAAGAAAAGTCTCAATGTGGCGGCGAGGTATTGGTTCAGGTTTATTAGCAGTACAATTATGCCATCCCAGAACGGGTTTGTCCTTCGCCATACAAAAACGACTTGTCTTGGCTCTATTATTGATAGGAAGAGCCTAATTTGAGTGTGATCATTTGACAAGAGATTTCCACGAGGGCCAAATATTGCCACATATCTCTCCCATTTTCGGTGTTAATCATCGAGATGTGTAGATGGCCCGTGTTCCACATGATGAAAAGGTGGATGTAGAGGTGACGCCCTCCTCCTCTACCGACATTCGGCGTATTTATGCTGAGTACCTGAAGAATGAGGCTGAGAGAAGGAGGGCATCATCGGTGGACACATCCCTAACTATTGATATTGAGACATTACATGTAGAGGCAGTATTTCCTACTCCAGCCACTAGACATTTAGGTATTTCAAGTTGTGCCCCCTCTTTGACTCCGAGTTCTTTAGTGCTCTCCCACCTCTGAGAGATGCTGCAAGCACTAATGCATCCTAACCTCCGCTCACCCAGACTATGCTTCTACGGATAGGGCACCAAGCCTATTCAGATGATATGCATGCCTCCAGGCTAAAGGATATAGTTCCCAGGATAATTGAGAGAGATTTCACTACTGCATTGATACCTCTCAGAGATTCTATTGGGGCCCTCACGACAAGGATTGAAGCGGGTGAGTGAAGACATTCTGCTACTCATGAGGTGATGGCCTTAAAGTCCACAATTGTGGAGTTGAGGAAAGATGTGGACCAGATAAATTCCACTGATATGTCTTTGATTTTTGGGACTATGGAGATCCCTGATGACCTGATCATAGATATTCTAGCTTGTTCTGATGTTCCTCTGGCTACCACCGGAGATGAGGTTAGAGTTGATGATGCGGCTGCAGAGTCTAAGGCTTAGACTGATGAGAAGCAGCCTGGTGTTGAGGAGGAGACTGTGTTTGAGGACCTGGCTGATTTAGAGGAGGTTATTGTACATTCTGTTGTTCAGAATTCATTGAGGGATACTTTTGTTGCAGGTTCTAAGAGAGCCAAGGCTGATGAGACTCCTAGCACTGATGTCTAATCACAGAGTCTAACACCGGGCATTAATGCTCTGACAGATAGATTGACTAAGTAGACAGGATGATTTTTCCCTCCCTCTCTGTTATTTTGTTATACTTTGTTTTGTTTTTAAGTTGCATTTGAGGACAATTGATTCTTTTTTTTGGGTGGGGTGAGGTATTCCACACCTACCTCTTGTGATTTTAGTTTGTGAATATTGGGCTGACTTTGTGATCTATATATGTGTTTTAATCTTGATCTTATGGATGTTTTAGGTTGTTACCCTTATTTTGAATGGAAATGGTTTTGAGCCTAATTTTAAAACATTCGCCGCCTCTGTAGTGTGTGATTGTGGTTGTTCTTGTGTGAATTTGAGTATCGGTTGTGATCAATACCGATGACTTGAAGAGTGCTCTTAATTGAACTAAATGAATGTGCGGCTACAATGAGTCCAATAAAGTTTCATATACAATATTTGAACTTTTAGCATCTCGTTGTGACTAGCCATTTATTGAATGAGTCTCTTGTGATGAACATTGCACGCTATCTAGAAAGTGTGGTGTTTTGGTTGATATTGGTGCCAATGCCTTGTGTGATGCAATTACTTTGAACATTGTGTGTGATGACACCTAAAATTTGCCCCATTGGTCCGGTTGATTGAGTGATGCAATCACTTGAAATTATCTTAGGCTACAATTTTAAAGAGTGAAAAAAATTTGACAACATACCTCTTTTTGGTAGCCAACATTATGAGATGTCTGAATGTTGCTTGAACCTTCTTGAGCCTTACCCTTTTCTTGGAAGAAACTTGAACAACTATGAACTCTTTAAATCCATTCACCCATAACATTCATGAAGTGTGATTTTTTTGAATAGTCAACTTAGTCCAAAAGCCTAAGTTGAGGGTGTGGTAAAAAGAGAAGGAAAGTCAAAAAGTGTGAGAAATCCCCCTTTGAGTAATTGTTTTGAAAAAAATATGGAACCCCTCCATGTAAAAAAAAAGAGAAATAAAGAAAGCAAAGAAGAAGACTCAAAAAGTTGTGAAATAAAGTAGTGGAAGTTGCAAAAGAATTGGGGAATCCGGTATTTCATATGAAGTTGAATAATGGGGTGGATTATGAGCATGATTAAAATGTTAAAGAAAAGGATGAAAGTTTTTTTCAGACCACACTTCATGAAGGTAGAAGCCACTAATCCAAAATGACCATACCATGACACTCAGCCTCGTTACAAGTCGTGAAATCACCTTTGTAATCTTAAGTTAGTTTAAACGAATGTTGATTGGAAAATAAGGGCAAACATATGGGTGAAGTCATGCATGTGTTCATCTTTATAAGTGAGAGAGTCGTATGTGATTCCGAACTCTAAATTGTTGAAAAAATTTCTGTGAATATGGAATCATGTTTGTTGTGAGGGCATCTGAGTACCTTTGTTGAGCTTGAACTTGCATTTGAAGCAAGTATTGTGAACTTGAGCATCTTTGAAAATGGTTAATCACAATTTGAATCTTTGAATGCACAATTGATCATTACATGAGTAAGTTGAACCTTGTTGTTTACATTAATGTTGAGTCTTATGCAGCACTAATTGAGACATCCTTCTGCGCTGCTGATGTTGAGCTTTACTTGAGGACAAGAAAAAGTTTAAGTTGGGGATGTTGATGAGTCCGAGATTTGGACTAGTTAGGGCTTCGTTTTGATAATTTTAGTGTCCTAAAATGCTTAATTTGTGTCATAAACTGATGTTAAAGCCTTCATTTTCAGGTATATGGACTGGGGAGCAAAGCAAGGACACTAACAAGCAAAAAGGAACAAAACAAACTAAAGAAGTGAAGAAAGGTGAGTCTGATGATCAGCAAGAGCACTTGGCGAATTACCAAGTGGCTATTTAGACTGCCTAAAGTTCAAGTGTGCCAGCCTTGAGAGAATAAACCTTGTCGGTGACAGGAAAGGGAAAGTCGCAAATCGCCGATCATCTCTACTATGGAAAGAGTGAACGCCCAAAGTTACAGAACTTGAGGATGCTGAGAGCCAAAGCAAAAAGGTGATAGAATAGAGCGATGGGCAGTTCGCCGAACCACTTGGCGAACCCGACTTACCTTGCCTTATGGCCCTCGGAGGCTAATTTTTGGTAACTATAAATTGAATTTTGAACCGTTAATTTAGGATTTCTCTTCCCAAAATTTTAGCTTACTACAATAATAGAATAGTTTCCGAGTAGACTTAAAAGGCTTTTTGAGACTCAATTTGTAGATTTTACAAGCGGGTTACTAATTTTCTTCAAATTAGAGCATTGTACAGGCTTGAATACTCTTACCCAATTGATGGATAATCGATTTGGTAACAGTTTCTATATTTTGATGATGTTTGTCTAAAAGCACAATTCTCTGGGTGTGATGATGTAATTATAGGTTGAATTAGCTTATGGGTATTGCTTATTACTAATTTAAATGTTATATTGAAGTGGGTTTAATCATAAGCTGAGGTTAATTTATGATTTATAATTGCAAAAGCAGTTCTAACTTTGTGTTGTTATCTTGCTCAAGAGAGAAGTTTCGGGACTAAGGCTTTTGATTAATGGTTTGTGGGTAAAGGTTTGATTTGGGTTCAACTCGAGAGAGTGAATTCGAAACTCAATCCTACAAAGCTTACTCGAAAGAGAAAAGGTATTAAGTTGCGGGCTGTTCTTAATTGCTCTGCTTGTTAATGTTCGATAGTAATCACTTGAATAGAAGTAGTTGTTTAGCAGAAAGCTATTTCACTTACAGTCTAGCCTACTATCTTATATTTAGCTATTTATTAGTAGTTTTAATTACCCATATAGCGAAATTTTCCTATAATTGATCAAATCCCGACAATTCCTCTCCATATTGTTATTTTATCATTGTTTGACTGCGTTGTAGTTAATAATTGCAAACCAACCCCCACCCCCTATTCGACATTAGTGCCACCCCTTTATTACTTGTTTTTAGGTCTTTTTCGATAATATATATTCCTATAGCTAGTTAGATCACATTTGTACTGCATAACTGAACTTTGAACACGTACCACTCCCTGTGGGTTCGAACCCAACTCATTTGTTGGGTTTTATATTGCTTGATGATCGTTTACACCTAGAATTGGATGATGTGTGCTTGAAACTTTATTCATCATGCTTTAAGAAATCAAACTTTTCAAATGCGAGCAGCTCTTATGTGGAAAATCATTGACTTCCCTCCATATGCTATGTTATCTGGTTGAAGTATAAAAGGAAAGTATCCTTGTGCTTGTTGCCACTATCGCACTAATTCTCGCTATCTTAAGCATTGTCGGAGAATTTGTTATATGGATCAATCATGTTTTTCTACCCATGGATCATACATGGAGATCTAACAAAAGATCTTTCAATGGAAAAATGAAATCCAGGCCTCCTACACATTTATTAAAGGGAACTGATGTGCATACAAGCTGATAAGATTTTGAATTTTTTTTCGCAAAGAACAGAAATAGATCAAATGATGGCCCATGGAAAAAAGCTCAATCTTTTATGAATTACTTTATTGGTAGCACAACTTGTTACGCCACAAACTTTATGTAATGCACATAGAGAAGAACATACTTCATAGCATACTTGAAACTCTGTTGGATATTCCTGGCAACACAAAGGATCGTGTAAAAGCCTGTTATCATTTGAAAGAAATGGAAATTAGTAAGAATCTTTATCCAAAAGATACAGGAGAAAATAAGAGAACATAGTTTGCAAAAGCTTGCTTCTCAATGACAAATGGATAGAAATCAGTGTTTTGTGGAATTTTTAAGATAGTCAAGCTACATGATTGTAGTGCCTCCAATATATCTAGGTGTGTGCAAATGATGAAAACAAATTGTCTGGTTATAAGACCAACGATACTCTTTTCATGTCATATTACTTGCTTCCAATAACAATTAAAAGCACCCTTCTAGATCATGTGGCTATTGTTTTGATTAGTTTATGTTCCTTCTTCCATTAGTTGTGTCAAAAATTTATCACATTATAGGAACTATATTTCTTAGAAGTAGAGATCAGCGAAATAATAAATCAGTTGGATCGAATTTTTCCTCCGACATTTTTTTATCATAATGATTCATTTGCCTATTTATTTGGCGAATGAGGTGAGATTAGGAGGTCCATTTCAGAACCGATGGATGTATTTCTACTGAAAGAGAAATGGGTACATTCAAATCATATATCTATAATAGACGTTCTATAGAAGGTTGCATAGAAGAGGCATGTGTCGGAATAGATTGTATGAATTTATTTTGTAGATATATGCATGTGTTGTACATACAAGATTTAACGAAAGAGCGCAAAATAATGATGAACGTGACCAAGTGATGCAGCAACAAGGAGTTTGTTTCCTAACAAAGGATGTCCTTTATGAGCAAAGAAAACTGATCCATTTATTCTAGATAACAAGTCACTAAGTTAGGCACATGCATACTTATTGGGTAAGATGAGGTTCAATAATATATTCCGTACTTTGATTTAATATAGTATTTTCTATTATATTTTTAATTTTTAACATATTTTAGTTATCGTTTAAACAAAAAGGTACATGTTGTGCAGAAAGCATGAGAAAGAGATTACCAATCAGCCACGAATATCAAAATGGAGCAACACCAAGGATCATTTTCAAATCTTCTCTCACTGGTTTGAAACTCGTGTTTTGCAAGAGGATGTGCCTGATTTGATAAAACATTTGTCTAAAGGACCAAATTATGTTGCTGAAAGATATTATGTGTATCTCATTAACGGATATAGATTCTATATTAGGCAGTGTGATGCAAGGTGTAAAACACAAAATAGTTGTGTTACACTAGTTGCCTCAACTACAAACTTTGCAAGCTCAAAGGATAAAAACATGATTGCTACAAATTTAACTTATTATGGTAGAATAGTTGATATAGTTGAGTTATACTACTATGGACATTTTAAGGTTGTTCTATTAAAGAGTGATTGGTATGAGGTTGAAAAAGATATTTATGGCCTTACTTCTGTCTATTTTAACAAGAGATGCTCTCAGGAAGAGCATTTTGTTCTTGCATCTCAAGTACACCAATGCTTCTATGTGCAAAATCCATATGATCAAGATAGACATTATGTTACGGGAACTATTCTGAGACAGTTGTTTAACATGAGTGATCAGGTAGAATCTAATCTTGCACAAAATTATGAAAATGAGTTGTCTGAACATTTGATGGGACCATTTATACCAGAAGATAATGGTGAAGTTCTCTTAATAAGGACTGATATTGATGTACCTTCAAAGGAATTTTTTATTGAACAATTTGAAGTAGAGTGTGAAGAGGAATTACAAGATGAGTCTACAGATGAGATTGAAGATGACTCTGAAAATGAGTATGAAGATGAGTCTGAAGACAAGTTTGAAGATGACTCTGAAGATAAGTTTGAAGATGATTATGAAAACGGGTTTGAAGATGACGCACCATGAGTTCTTTTATTTTTATGATGATCATATAATGTTGACTCACTCATTTTGTTATTTAACTTTTGGTTTTGAACAAACACCTTAAGATATCTAATATGTGGAATTGAAATTAGATCACTGTAATTTGAAGTATTTTGTTGTCTTTTTTCATGCGCCTGATTGTTGAATAACCAGTAATTCTAGCTTACTATTGTTTATTTGACCATTTATTGGCACAAACTATCACGACCCAGGATTAACCCCTAGAGGTAACACGGCGTACTTGACCCCTAGGGGGTCGCATACAAGCCCTTAGCATATCCTGAACAAAAGATAAATAGGAAATACGGGAAAATTTAAAACTTTTACAATCGAAGTCATATCTCATAAAAACAAGTGGAAGTCTTTACTAAACCTTTGTCTCACACCATCTAATACTACTTTTTAGAATAAAATCCTGGGATACAGCCCATACAATAGTCTAAAACATAAAGAATTGACATAAGGGAAATATAGGTTGGTCGTCGAAGATATGAGGACTCACCAAATAATTAAGTCTTCTTGCACCTTAGAAACCTAGCTTCCAAAGCAACTCAAATCTCCAAGACCCTATATTTGGTTAGAATGTAGGCAATATGCATTAGTACAAAATATACCAAGTATGAAAGCTAGCATACAACATAAGCGCATCTCAAATGGTTAGTCAGCATAAGACATAAGCATAAGAGATAATAACATAATCATCAAAGTCATAACATAGTCACCAGCATAAGCATCATATAAACATAAGTCAACATAATACATAATTAATGAAAATAGGAGATAAGTCATAATCATATAAACATAATTGACCCTTGGTCATCTCTACCAGAATAGCACCATTCTCAAGTAACATCTAAAGCATACCAGTGCAAAGCAAGAATAGCATCCCATAATATTACCCAAGCCAAGTATCCCTTTTTGGTTTAGTGATAGTCGATACACATGGTCTAAGCCTTGAAGCTTTTCTATCATAAGGGCACCATACTTTTAAGTAACCTCAAGACACACTTGTGCAATGCATGAAAGGCATCCGATACTACCCTTCACACTAAGCATAGCCTTGAAGTCATTTTAGTCATACTCACCCTCCTATGGCCTTACTCAATAGCTTACTTCATAAAGACAAATGAACTACCACCTTAGTCAATCATACTATGTCAAGAAAGGCAACTATAGCACAATCCTATTGATAACGTCCAAATATACTTCTTGAAAAGAAATATAAATGGTCGTATGCAATATATTTACCCAACTATGAGTCGGGGTCAATCTCTCAGAGAATATGGAAGAATATTCTCAACAGCAAATATTTAACTCAATTGTCGTTATATAAAATGGGGGGATTTAAATTGAAATAAAAAGAATAAACATAGCTTTGAACTAACTGTTTATTTATATTCAGATTATTAGATATAACTAGGAATGTATTCCCCATAAGCTCATATCGTAGTAATCCTAATAATAATAATCATATCCTAGTGTAGCACATGCAAAGTGGTAAGTTATGTATCCCTAAATTCTTGGTCCGGCAAATAGAGAATTTCACCCCGCACCTTGGTCCGGCTACTTATGTATAATTACTAAACCTTACCTTTACCTCATATTAGACATCACAACGATGTTTGGCTTAGTTTTTACTTCACGCCAATCGACACTAGACTATTAGATAGTATCACACTAAATCTATCTTGATAATTCTTTTCTTGTTGATTACCTCCTTAGTCCGGCAAGTAGGAACAAGGCGAGTTCTAACGTTGCGCACCGCTGAAAGGACTTTTAAACAAAAGAATTATCAATGCATGCAAAACAATATTCAAGAATTGTTTATTTATTATTCATACTTTGTTAATCGCTCAGGGTTCCCACAACCCTACTTATGAAATTTAGCTACTTATTATCTCAACAACACAATCAAAATTTATTTAAATAAATATGCTTGTGTTAATCATAAAAATTTAAGAAAAATAGCTAAACTATCTTTAATTAATCACGAATACAAATAAATAATAAAGGAAAAGAAAGAATAAACCAGAATTCTCCGGCCTTCACGGCGGCACATCCAAAGTTTCTAAGCTAGAAGAAAATTTATATTATGTATTGTTTCTTGGTTCTTGGCTTCCCCTCTCAAGAATAACTTTTCATGTTCTATTTATAGATATAGAAACCCTAAATAAAATAATTGAGTCCAACTTAAATTGGGAATCCAAAACCAAAAGGAATTGGATTCCTTTTTTCACCGCGTGAACAGTGTTGTCGCCTCAATATATTTCTGCCCAATTCACTTGCTGCCACATGGCAGCAGCAAGAAGCAAGCGTAAGAGTTGAAATTTCACAATTTACAGCCACTATTTCTTTATACATATATCAATATATTATTTTATTCAATTTAATCCATTAAGCTGCCTGTTTGATTTCATTCTTCAACCTTCCATCTTTACTTCGGTTTAGCTTTAAACTTCCTCATTTTTCGCCAATTTAATCCTACAAATAAATTACACAATTCAGCACAATCCATAAAATTTATGCTTAAAAAGGATGATTAAAAGATAAAATATAAGATAAATAGTGATTATTTATATATAACTTTAACCTCACATCACCTATCTAAGCATACATCATATACGAGCCAACATCTCATAAGGCACCTTAAGGCAAGCTTGTGCCATCCATGAATAAGACCCCATAACCCTACCCATGCTAAGCTAAACCCTTAGGTTCATCATTTATTTTCATCATCTATTAACATCATAAATACAAGGGTAATCACCTCTTAGTCATGCATCAAGTGGAGAGGTATCTAGGCTTACTATCCAAACTAGTCTTGCTCATGTTCATAAATGCAAGGGGGATTCACCTCAAGGCTTAAATGTTTAGTTCATCATGAAGGACAAGGGAACTCACCTCAAGCCACACATATCATGGAGTCATAAAGACAAGGGTATTCCCCTCTAGTCATACATATCATTGAATCATAAAGACAAGTGTATTCACCTCTAGTCATACATATCAGTTAATCATAGGTATTCACCTCCATGTTCATTTTAAGGTGATATAGGTATTCACCTCCATATGCAATTAAGGTGATATAGGCATTCGCCTCCATATCTGTTTTAATGTGTAATGTAGGTATTCGCCTCCACTTCACCACATAAGAATCATAGGTAATCGCCTCTATGATCAATCATAAAGGCTAATGGGTAGTCACATCTTGCCTTAGGAGTCACACATATATGAAGGGTAATCACATCACACTCCCCATAACTAACTAATTACGAACAAGGGAACTCACCCAACATTCTATCATGCAAAGGTCATTAAGGGGAAATCAGCACAGGCCTCATCACATCTTAGAGTCCTAGGACTTAGATTCATTTTAGGTGAGAAAACCTTTCAACCTAGAATTATTCTATGTGAGAAAACCTTAGGGCAATTTTCACCATTGATTCAAGCTTTGTTTAGGGCTTTGATTGAAGGTATGTTAAGCTTATTCATCTATGGGTTCTTCCACCCATAGAGTCCCTTAGTAATCCCCCAATTGTGAATCAAAAACCCATTCTAGCTAGGGTTGTTCTTACATTGTGGGTAGGGCTTGGGTATTATTCCAATCTAGTGGATAATACATAATTATGATTGTATTGACATTGAATTGTGATATTATGATGAATTTATATGATTTCTATGGTAAACCCTAATCTAAATTGTTAAGTGTGATAATTGTGGGTTTATGCCATCAAAGGCAAAGTTGAAGGCTCTTAGGTGATCTTCCTAGTTCAATGTTATGAGTAGTAATTGATTAAGATTAGGAATACTTAGATATGAATTGAACTAGAACCTATTGTGTATGATTGATCTTGACTTGTAAAGATGAAATTGATGATTCTTGATAGATTTTCTAGGATTAATAATAAACAAACGAATAATAAATAAAGAAATACAACATATTAAGGCTAAAAATCCAGTTAAATATGTACATTTAGGAGGAGCAGAAATACTAATAAAAGCATGTTTTATTAGATACACCCATAGAAATATACTTAGCAGATGATAGGACTATACAACCTATAGAAAAAAGTATAATAAGTGCAGTAAAAGGTAACCTCATATACCAAAAATCAGCTTTTGTGGACTCTTTTGGTGACCTTGATATGGTCCTTGGGGGGTCGTAACCAGAAGTTTAGCCCCTAAACATGTCATTCTAAGTACGGGAGTCATTTATACAAGTTTTAAACCTCATATGACACTACAAAACCTAACTACAAACCTCTAGAACTTAGCAGTTCAAGTTACTAGTTTACAGGGTATTACACAAACATATCTGACTAAGGTTAGTGATGTCTGAGGTATTCCTTGTATAATTATCAAACAACTTTCTGATATGTAAATATGAATTGTGATTATTATTTAAATACTTATTTTTCCCATTATTATCAGGTAATGGTCATTATAGGCAACACAGTGAACTCTGCATCATTACTTGTACAATTATCAAACTGCTAAACTTTTTTTTGTTAAACAATTGCATAATAATGAACTCTTTGTGAAGTCTTTCCTATGTAGGTAGTACTCCCTTCACTTTCTAAAAGCTAATCATTAGTCCATTACTCGTTCTCAATTATACAACACAATTCCTTTTGAATTTAGTATTCTCTGTTGGCTTCTTTAATCTCATGATTAAGATTTTGTAGGTTAACTTACTGCATGGAAAGAAAATAAAGATATTAAAAGAAAGCGGGAAGAATGAATCAATCAGCAACACTAAAAAAAGGGTTTGAATCCAAACAAAGCTCAAAGTCCTTTGAAGAATCTTGATTTTGATAAGCAATACCGATCAAGTGCTGAATCGGCCAAAAAATTCAAGATGAAGAGAGAACAACTTGCAAATGAACATATGATAACGCAAAGAAAAACATGCACCAATAGCACATAAAAGAAAGAATTCTGAGGATTTCATTCCACAACAAAGAAAGAGTAAATTGTTTGGGCATAGACTAAAAGTGCTCTCCGAACCGTGCTGGATAGTCACCCATCACACGGCTCTCAAACCCAACCTGTGGTGGATCCAGGGAGACAAAATCAAAATCAGTAATTCAATGATCTTCAAGGGAAGAGATTAGTACCTAACATATTATTGTAGGGAAAGGAAAAACTAAAGAAAGGTTATTTCAATATGGAGAGTCCATTCAAGAGAAAAGAATTAAACTTCATATGCATAACTCTAGGTTCCAAACGTCTCTAAAAGAAGGTGTTCCTGCTTCAGTAGAACAATAGTTAATGCAGAGGTACAACATGATATTTAGGATCTACTAAACATCAAACTAGTGCAGATGAAGTCAGTCCTACCAGCCACCAATATTGATCAATTTCTGGAAAAACAACGTTTACACAATGAACTTGATATACCAAATTGCAAGAAAGTAAAGAGGAACTCGGTCATACCAGCTACTAGTTTTCATCAGTTTAAAAAAAAACAATGGATACACATAGGTGATGAAACAAAATGTGGTAACTACCCAATAGCTGATTTAATATTTATGCATGTTGCTATTATTAATAAACATAATAAAAATTTGGATGAGTGTGTTGCAAAAGATGAAATTGGCATAGATTGTAGTACAAAAGGTATGTCTTAAACCTTGTAAGATTTATTACTCATTATAAAAGAAATTTCTTACCTCCTGGCTATTACATCAATCTAGAAATATAGAATCCTAAAAACATTTGAGGACAAACAACATGTGAGAATATTCACGCATGAAATTTGGAAGAAATAAAGGAGGTCACATTCGATAAGGGACAAGCAGTGGAACTAACTAATAATCAAAATTAAGCAACTTTATAGGAACAATTGCATGGAATCCTAGATTCTTCGGCTTGATGTGGGTGATGACTGCTCTTCGTGATGCTTTGAGAAGACACAAGAAAAAAGTTTAAGAGAATTTTTTGATAAAAATAGTACCCTCGAGGATATTCTATCAAAAATTCCTGATGACATGCCAGAAGTTCAGTTCTGCTAGTTGATCAAGCATTGGAAACATCCAACCATTCAAGTAAGGCTAAAATAGTGCATTTCTACTCATCGATATATTTTACATCAGATCTATTTTATTTTTTTTGATTTATCATTTCAAACATATATTTTTATTTTATAATAGGCCATATGTGAGATGTATTCTCAAAACAAGAAAAAACAAATGTGGAGCCATCGAATGAAATCTATTAATTTTTCAAGAGTACGCATGACATTGGTAATAGTTAGCTGACATTTCTTCAATAATCTTAATTTCATTTTTTTTGTACTTTATTAAAACATATTGAAGTTTTTTTAATTTCTTTTGATATACTTTGTAGCAAGCATCCAAAGACAACAACGAGGAACCATCATTGTCTGAAATGTTTATTGAAACTCGTACAATGACAAGAAAGGAAATCCAGTTTGATACCGATGTTGCAATAGTATGCTTTTTAAAGAGGATTAGTAGTGAATTTGATTCAGACTTATAATTTTTATATTGTTGATAGTTTGACTCCTATGAATTTTTTCAGGTATGTTATTTTCTTCTTCATCTTCTTATCAAATCTATTTTCTTTTAAATTCTTGATCAAAGTCGTTAGACTATTTGCAGGAGAGGATGCTATTTTTTTATTCTTGGTTGTAGTCATTGTAATATTTGTTGGGAGGGAATAATCAATTCTTTTTTGATGTTGCTAAATTCTTTTCTAGGAAAAGTTGTTAGATTATTTTAGTCCTTGATCGCTATCTATTGTTGATTTTTTGCGAGTGGGTGACAATTTTATTTTAAAATGCTTGAGTCGCTATACAGTTTTCTTGGAAGGGATGTCAATTAAAGTTAACAAAATGAATCATAAACTCCTTTTAGCTGGAAAGAAAATAGTGCATAAAGTTCACTATGGATGTAAATTTTATTCAACAGGCTAAACATCAGAATCGCCAAAATTATAGGGAAACAACTGATGTTGCATTTCGTCCAGTGTTTGCAATGAAACAACCTAGTCGACTTAGGTCCTACGGTAGATTAGTGACAACATTTTCTTTGGAAAACGATGAGGTAACTTAAAAGATAGAACAAAAGAATGCAAATGAAATCACTTCTCTAAAGGAAGAAATGAATGAAATGAGAGAATAAATGCGACATTTATTCAGTGAATTGCTACAAAACAACCCTGAATTGAATGTTCAGGATATACCAGGGTGTGTCGGATCTAACCTTGCTTCACGTGTTGATGCAAGTATTGCTCAAGCTGTAATAGGCCAAAATCATTCACAGTCTTCAAGGTCAGCTCATGATTCGGTTCTTCGAAAGATATTTTGTATTTCACATTCTCTGTTAGTAGTCTGCATATTGTTATTGATATCGAAGGTAGTTCTTGTTTTGTTGCTTGTGTATCTCTACTTATTGTTGACTTGATTGGTGTTCTTCTAGAAGTTTTCCAATGTGTGTTTAACCTATTTTTCCTTTTGACATTACCAGAAACCTCCTTTAAGGTATTGGCATTCTTATTGTCAACTGGTTCTTTTATAACGATGTCATTACTCTTTTTCGTAACTGCTCATGATCAGTTTCATAGAGACCTTACTGTTAAATTTTTTCCTCATCCATGTGCATTTCATCTTTATCGTTATCATTCTGGATATGTTAGTTTACATTTTGCTGCGTGATTTTCTGAGGGTTTTTGCCTTGATTGCAGTCCTTCTCGAAAAAGGTTGAACGCCAATCATCATCTCCTTATCAACTCTTTGATCTTTGGTTTTATAAGCTTGCTTTTCCTTTTCATAACCTGCTCATGATCAGGTTTAGAAAATTACCTTGCATTTCACATTCTTTGTGATTAGTCTGCTTTTTGTTATCAATGTCCAAGGTAATTCTCATTTTGTTGCTTTTGTATTTCCTCTTATTGTTGACTTGATTTGTGTTCTTCTAGAAGTACTCCAACGCGTTTTCTTCACCTATTTTTCTTTTAACTTTACGAGGTACATCCTTTATGGTATTGGCTTTCTAATTTTCAATTGGTTCTTTTATAACAAAAATCTCTTTTCAATAACTTGCTCATGATCAATTTCATAGAGACCTTGTTGTTGAATTTTTGTTTTCTCATCCATGTGTATTCTTTCTTGATCGTGATCTTCAAGATATGTTAGTTTAGATGATGTTGCGTGATTTTATGAGTTTTTTTGGTTTTGATTCTCTTCTTTCTTGAAACAAGTAGAGCGTCATCCATCATATCCCTATCTATTGTTTGTTCTTTGGTTTTGTTAGCTTGTTCTTCCTTTCCGTAACCTGCTCATGATCAAGTTCATCAAATGATCTTCAATTTTTCAGTAAACACAATAACATGGGACCTTGTCATAGTCTATGTCTATCCATTTGCCATCATCTGTACCATCTATCTTTTGAGAAGAGGTTGTATCATTTCAAGGTTTGGCATTGGAAGATCAATTTCAATTTTAATTTTTTCACGTTCCCTCTTGATTTAGAGATTTTTTTTTGTTCCTGCATAACACAACTTGCCGTTGTAGTCCATTGATATGTGGATGTTTTTGTATTGATAACTTGAGTTTTTGTGGAATGAGTTTGAGGTGATAGTGCCTTGGTTTTACCATTCCGAAATACACAAAATAAATTTTCAGTGAAAGAGGTTTAATTGACCATCCTTTAGAAAATGCACTATGCCGTTGTTACCATAATTTCAAAAGTTTAATGAATTTAGTAAGACCCTAAAGAAAGTTGATACCGTTAAATCCAAATTTTCGGTCCACCTCTAAGGCATTATAGTTGTAGTTGTTTATAAAATTATGTAGAAAAATACATTATGCCTCAGATCTGTTGCATACTCGTTAAGTTCATATAACAAATTAATACATTATCTTTTATTAATTTTTTTCTTCCAAAGTAGTTCATTGAACAACTACTTTTAAATTAATATAAGATAACATGCATATGAATCCATTAAAATAAATAACTTTATATTTGTTTTCTCCGCTGTTATAAAATAGTGATATCTATCTACCACTATTCATGCACTGTTTTCCCTATTCTTAGTCTTCTTGAGTTCGTAGTGGTTGTGTTCACCTTAGGCTTGGTTTATTTATTTGTTAATCACCATGAGTTTGTTCTTTCTCTATCTATTGTAGTGGTTTTCTTGTTTTTGGTTATGGATTTTAAATGTGTCAATAAAATTACTCTGTTGTTGTGCTTGTTTTCAAAGTTTACATTGATAAGTTCTCACTCATATCAGTAGGTGAAGATTTATTCAACCTTGGTAGGGTCGTTTTGTGTTTTGAATGATCCATTTTTATACAGGATATTTTCTTTCTAATTCTCACAGTGAAATTGTATTTGAATCCTATCGTTTTATTTTTTTCAGAGATGTGGATACTGTTTTATTCGTTTGGGGTAAGATATTGCCAGTTTCACTTAGCTTGACATAATAAGCCTCAAATGATTTCTTATTATCTCTTATGGGTTCATATTTCTTTAAATTTTGATAGAATGAAATTTTACAAGAAATTTTGCATTTTAATGTTGATCGGTAGCCTATGTTTTCTCGAGAAGGCACTGCCTTCAAGATGGATTAGCTTTGTAAGTGATTCTTTGTTTCTTTTAGATGTCTCTTCTCTTTAAAATTTTGAAATATATAAAGAGTGTCTTCTAGTAGTCCATTTATGCCTAAGGGAAAAGCCTTAGTCAATTGGCTTTTGATTTGCGGTAGTTTAGATTTGCATTAAATAAGCATGCGAGAAGTTGTTCATAAAAATGTGCATTGATGTGTTTTGCCTGTTACTTTATTGTTATGGATTGGTTTGGCTTTATTTAAAAGTTCATCTTCATGAGCAGCGGCTAGTCTATTTCTTTTATTTCCATGTGACCTTGGTGAGTTATTTGAACTCCATTACCTTCATCTTTTCATTCTGTGTGGGCCACAGAGGCATTATATATGGAGTTGTCCAAATATCTTCCACCATTCAAGTACATCCTGTCAGTGGCTAATCCACAGACAACCAGAAATTCATAAAATTTGTATCTATATTCTACTTTGACTGGATATGGAGTTCCCCAAATGTAGTTTGGTAGTGATCATTTAAGTGTTTTGTTCTTTCCTCTAAGATTTATTATTCATATTTGTCGAAAAAGTCTTGGAATACATATAGAACTAGGATTTCATAGTTTTTGTAACAATAATTGATTGGAAAATTTATTTTGATGTAGTTACTTATTGTGACATCTTATTAGCATATGAAATACATGTTTTAATAGCAACTAAGAGTCATGTTTTTCATAACAGTACAACACCACTACATTGGGAAGGGACTGGGAAGGTATTGTTAAAAATGACTAGATTAAGCATATTAAATACATGATTTATTTCACTAACTTATAATTTTATTTTGAATGTGCAGAACAATGCCGGTAATTGAATTTTTAATAGTGGCCAGAAGTAAACTCGATTTATTATAGTGACCGATGAAGAATTTTTGTACTATTGTCATATAAGTTCGAATGCAATTGGTTTTGTGGAATTTATTGATACTAGAGATGATTAAGCAATTGTTTTCTAAGTATCGATTGTGCAAGACATGTTTCTTGAAGTTTATTTTAAATATATAGCTTCTATTTATTTATTAGATAATTTTGTGCTTTAGATTAATTATATATTTAATTATGTGATTATTGAATATATGCAAATAGAAATTATTATTCTTAAAAATGAAAAATTGTGGCTACAAAAATTCTACAAAACATTGCCACACTTCAAAAATGTTGCTATAGGGACGTCCAATGTTGGCTTATTGCTTACAAATTTTATCTTTTACATAAGAAAAGTTACACTTAATAAGTGTTGTTCTAGAAGATATATAAAAGGATTGCACTTTTTTTATGTGTGACCAATAACAGAGCAATGGCCACGCTTTTAAGTGTTGTATAAACAAACAAAAGGTGTTGTTAATGAATTACTACAAAGCGTGCCCTTTATACCTCGTTGGCCATGCTTTTTAAGTGTAGCTTCTATGGAGACATTTAAGAAGTATGGCCTAACGTCAAAGGTTACGCTTCTTTAGGAAACCCCTAAAAAGTGTTGCTTAAAGTCCATAACTGTAGCATTTTATCAAGGGTGACACTTTTTGGTAGTTTAGGCTACACTTTACTAGGGTAGCTAAAAGCCTAAAGTGTTGTAGTGGGTAAGGCTACTTCCCACAATAATGATGAACTAAGGTTACTTGAAGAAGTATCTCACAAGTGTTCAAAGATGAGTTTTACTTACATTGACCATGATTACGGTGATTATTGCTAACCTTTTATCTATTGTCTGAACTTGGTAATTGCATTTCATGAAAGGCCTTTTTTGAATGATTTTATAACTCTATGCATCACTATCATACTTCGTTCCAGTTTCCTACTCCGTGGCTAGGGATCACTTAGTAGATATTTTAATATTAGTGAGTCCTCATGTTCCGAGGACATAGTTTTTGTTTCTTATTGTCTTTACTTTCCCCTATTTTCATGATGTATGGGATACATCCCAATCACTCTTGATGTTTTATATGTATTTTGAGACTATGTAGACTTTCGCTTCATTTTTATCGAATTCTTTATGATATGAATTGTTTTATTAAATCTCTTTATTCTTTATTATCTTGTTTATTCATGCTAAGTGGCTTGTGTAGGTCTTCTCAGGGTACTATTGTCATTACTCGAGACTACACCCTAGACGTGACACGGCGTACAAGACTCTGAAAAGCCTCATAACATTCATAACATAAGAACATAGAAAATAGTGCGGAATCTAAAATCTTTCAAATAATACAATCGAAGTCATTTTCATAAAAGCAAGAAGAAGTCTTTCTATACTTTGTCTCAAACCATCTACAACACTTTGAATAAAACTTTGGGACATAGCTCATACATAAGCTCTAAACACATGATAAAACACATAAAGTAAATAGTGGGTTTGTCCTCGACACTATTAGGACTCACCAAATCTTCAACTCCTTGTTCCTTAGAAACCTATCTTACAAGAATAGTACATCAAGTCTCCAAACCCTACACTTCGTAAAAATGTAGAAATATGGGTTAGCACACAATAATGTACTACGTAGGATAGCCATGAAAAAACCATGCTTAAAAAGGACATTTTGGTTTAAAAACCATGCTATGTGCCAATTTTGAGAAATATCATGAAGCTTTAGTATAAAAGGCATAAGGTACAAACATAATCAACATATAAGCCATTGCATAACATTAAAACCATCACCTTAAGTAACCCTAAGCTATACTTGTAAAATGTAAGAATGGCATCCTATACTACCATACATACTAAGTACCACTTTGAGGCCACCATATATGAACTTACCATTCTTCATACTCATGTTTAGTCAATACTCATGCATAAGGAACATTCACATTTAATAAGTCATGTCAAGTAAAGTAACTCCTAATAACATTTCCAAATAAAAGATTCATCATTCCATTAAGAATTTAAGTCAAATTCTCATTAGCTTCGTTATGAGCACATTCATTTCATTAGACATTAAAACATTGGAGAATCACACAATAGCCCTCTCAAAGCCTACTCATGCAATGTATGGATGGCATCCCATACTACCACCCATACTTCATAGAACCTCTTGACTAACCATAGCAAGTATCTCCCATGATGGGAATAAGGCCTAACCGACATAGACCATGTGATCTTAACATGGAATCCGGTGTCTTGTCCAACACCAAAAAGAGTTGGTGTACTTGCCTAAGGTAAAACCGGTAATATAGCTTAAGTGATCCACTGGCTAATAACCTATGTGGGCACATAGTTATGGGATAAGAAAGATGTTCATTGAAACTCGGCCTAACATAGGGAGAACTTCCATCTTACCATATCCACTCAGTACTAAGCCTACATTCTTACAGAGTAGTTCATTTTTATTAACATTATTAAACTTGAGAGGGCTACAACCATTAGGTCTACCGACTCAAAGTACATTTTCACGTGAAAGGGCCACCACTATTAGGTCAACCGATTGAAGGTACATTATTAGGATAGCTCATTTAATCCTCAAGAAAGGGACATCACTATTAGGTCTACCAATTCAAGGTTTATCATTTCACACATGAAAGTATCACGATCCTATTTCTGGAGTCATGATGGCACCTACTATAACCCACCAGCAAGTAAGCCAACTTGTAACTCAGAATAGTAAGTAATGGATCTGAGGGCAAAAAACTAAAGAATAGTAGGCAAAATTTAAGATAACAATATAAACAGGTGGAAGAAAACCAAAACATATATACACAAATAAAGATCCCTCCCAGAACCTGGAAGTAACTAGTACAGAGCTACTAACAAAACGAGTAGAAGTCCCAAAAGTGGACCACAGAAAAGTGAACTGTGTCGAAAGGTTCAAGACAAGTCTATATATACAGATGGAGACTGAAATAGTACAAAATGCCAGCATAAACAATGGGATACGTAGTCGGCAATATCTCTCCTCATATCACTCCACCAATAATGCTGCCTCAAATCACGATACATCTTAGTTCTACCCAGATGGATAGAATATCTAGAATCATGGGCCTCGCTCAGGATCAGTTGAATCAAACTCCCAGATCTTGGAACACACAATCGGCCATCAAATCTCAAAACCCTATCTGAATCTTAGGTAGTATGTCTAGCATCACCTACCAACACCCTATCTCTAAGTGCCACCATAGACTCATTCTCAAACAGACGATCGCAGATACAATCTAGCAAAGATGACTAAACTCCCACAGAGGCTAACACCCGTCTGGAATCTGAAATATCAAGTATGATCACCCGGTTAGCTAAGGACTGGATGTCCAAAGCCAATAGTCACTCCAAAACAGAAAGGAAGACTAGACTACCCATACACCCCACCTTCTGGCTTAAGGTGTCCGCTACTACATTCGCCTTGCCTGGATAGTAGAGAATAGAAAGGTCATAGTCCTTTAGGACCTCAATCCAACAACGTTGCCTCGAATTAAGGGCCCTCTAGCTTATAAGGTACTGGAGACTCCGGTGATCAATGTAGATCTCACAACGAACTCCATATATATAGTGCCTCCAATCTTAAGCACAAAAACTACCACCGCCAACTCCAAGTATGGGTCGGGTAATTGAGCTAATACTGCTTAAGCTTCCTCGACGAGTAAGATATAACCTGACCTCACTGCATCAATACACAACCCAAACCAACACCAGATACGTCACAATATATCGTAAAGCCCTCGCACTTGACTGGAAGCATCAATATAGGAGTGGTAGTAAGCAACTCCTTGAGCTTCCGAAAGCTCATCTCACACTCCTCTGGCCACATAAAGGGAACATCCTGGCGATTCGACCGAGTCAAAGGGGCTGCAATAGTAGAAAAGCCCTCAATAAAACATCCGTAGTAACTTGCTAACCCGACAAAGCTACGAACCTCAGTAACAAAAATGGTCATGTCCCAATCGCAAATAGCCTCAATCTTAGCCGAATCAACCCTAATACCCTCCTTGGACACCACGTGCCCCAATAATGCTACAGACTCCAGACAAAACGTACACTTTGAGAATTCGGCATAATGCCGCTGAGATCTCAAAGTCTGGAGCACTATCCTGAAATGTTGCTCATGCTCACTCCATCTTAGCGAGTATACCAGTATGTCATCAATGAAGACAATAACAAATGAATCAATGTATGCCCTGAATACACATGTCATCAAGTCTATGAAAGCGGCAAGGGTATTAGCCAACCCAAAAGACATTACAAGGAGCTCATAGTGGCCGTAACGAGTCCTAAATGCAGTCTTAGGGATGTCTGTTGCGCTAATCCTCAGCTGATGGTACCCGAAACTCAAATCAGTCTTGGCAAACATGGCGGCACCCTGAAGCTGATCAAATAAGTCATCAATACGAGGTATGGGGTAACGGTACTTTACCGTCACCTTGTTCAGCAACCTGCAGTCAATGCACATCCTCATAGTCCTGTGATTCTTCTTCACAAACAGAACAGAAGCACCCCAAGAAAACACACTCGAATGGATGAACCCCTTACCTAAGAGGTCCTCTAACTAAACATTGATCACCCTGAGATCTACAGGAGCCATTCGTTAAGGTGAAATAGAAATAGGACGGGTGTCGGGCTCTAAATTTATGGAAAAACTAATATCATGCTCGGGGGGTAGGCTAGGTAGGTATGTAGGGAACACATTTGCATACTCTCTAACCACAGGAATTAAGTAACTTGAAGAGGCCCTCCCTACTCACATCCCGCACAGAGGCCAAATAAACTAAACACCCAGAAGCAACGAACCACCTAGCCTGCATAAAAGAGATGATCCCCATCGGTGTGTTACTATAAGCACCCTACCACAACACCGAGGGAATGCCAGGAATGTCTAAAGTAACAGTCTTGGCGTAGCAATCCAAGACAGCATGGCAGGGGGATAACCAGTCCATACCCAGAATCATATAAAAATCAACCATATCTAGCAGTATAAGATTAACTCTAGTATCATAACTCTGGATAGTCACTTTAGCGACCCTATTTAAAGAGACCTAACTTATACTTGCGACATTCAAAAGAGATTAACGAGGGCATACTGATTATAATCTAGTAGAGGGATTAGATTCATAATGACCTACAAAAAGTAACTTGAGCAAATAATCGACGAGCTTTTCATGTATATATATTATCCTCACACTCAAGGATGAAATAACAAGAATATTACAAGCTTCCTGTAACACTCCAGAAATCTAACAACCTAAGCTAGAGCCTAATTGATCAGTAATGACTTAATGAGAGTAGAAATGAAGTTTCAAGACGTAATTTAATGTAACTTAATTGGAATGAATGTGTTAGTGAATAAACATCAAGAAACGACCATGACGTCTGGAAACTAGTGCATTGAACTAGTCAGGTGCTAGGTCTTGTGAATTCACTTTAGAGTGTCGTAGGTGGACTAAAGTATGAATAAAATGGTTTAAATGGTAAGATTTCATGTTTAGGGTCCAAACGTCTGGGTACGACTCCCCAAGGATCACCCAAGGGGTCCTTGAGGAAGACCCACACTTGGAACCAAAAAAAAGTGGAAGTTGTCCAGAACAGGTTTGACTCACGAGGGGAAAACCACGAGGCGTAGGTCGACTCACGCTCCGTCGAAGAAAGTCGTGAGTCCACACTTAGAATCCTCAAAGTGGCCTCCAAATCAAGCCCCTCAGTCCCAAACCATAAGCATGCAGTACAGTCCATAGACCGACTCATGCTCCGTGGAAAGGTCTCGTGAGTTGAGACTTAGTCTCCTCACCAAACCACGAGTGGCCAGCATGGCCCATGGTTCAATCCAAGCCCCATGGGTGGGGACTCATGGATGGTACTCGAGCTCACTGCCTCCACACCGCTTAAGTGAGGGTAGTTTAGTAATTTACTAATTAATTGCTTAATGATTAAAAACGATTATAAATAGTTGTTTTAGGTTCATTATGGTATTATTAAGTAATAAAAAGTCTTCCACCTTATAACTCCAAATCATAAAAATCAAAACCCACTTCTTTCTAAACTGTCTCTCTAAAGGCTCTAGTAGGAGAAGACTTCATTGGAGCTAGGGTTTCAAGGTTTCTTCCCAGATTGCTTGGATTTTCTCCATTGATTCTCAAGGAATCAATTAAGGTATTGTTTCTCTTCACTCTTGGTATATTTTCCCCAAGAGGCCCTCTCAAAATTGGATTTCAAAGTTCCCCCAAAGTCTAGGTTTTCTCTCAATTTCATGGGTCACTTTACAAATGTGTTTTCCTTGAAATGTCATTAATTATGGTTGTATATGATAATTTTTAGATGAATTAATGTCATGTTGATGGTTTTTCAACAAATCCCCACAAGACCCATGATTTCCCCTTCTTTCTCACTTTAAACACTAGTATGACTTTAATGGTGAATGAAGGATGTGAATCTAATATGTAAATTGTGGTATTCATTATTATATTATGTTGTTTCTCTATATGATGAATGATTACCAATGAGTTAGGGTTGAGTCTTGATGTGATTCTTGAAGCTTATGAATGAAGATTGTCAAATTGATGAATGTTATATATCGAATTGTTGATCCACTTATGGTGGAGGTGCTACTTGATTATGAAATTTAATGATTGAGTTATGTTTCCTATTCCCTAAAATCCCTAGTGTTGACAAGTATGTTATGATACGAACATGAATGTTAGGCTATGATTATGGTAGTGTTGTTATGATGAATGGAAAGTAAATCTCATGAACATTATATGACTATGTTACGAATGAACATTATCACATGTTGATGGTTCTATGATGAAAGGTTATTCTCATCTTAGAACTTGTGAGCTATATGATGAATGATGGGTTGAGTCCCTAATGCACTTCTTATTGAATTAATGTGTAAGTAAAGGCCTAATACTACTTGAAAAGGGAATTGTACTTAGCACCGAGTGAACATGAATATGAGATGGAAGCTTTTACGTTTAGCAAGTCCGGCTTCCCATATGGGTTCCTTTTACGTTTAGCATGTTCGGGTTCCCAATACATATGTTATCTCATGAGATGGAAACCTTGTAAGTTTAGCAAGTCCGAGTTTCTACTAGCAATCTCCTTGTTCCTTAACTATGTTTTCCCACATAGGTATTAGCTAGTGGATCCACCTATATGCTATTATGTTAGATCCACCTTGGTAAGTGGGACACTCTCTTTTCTGTGTGGGAGTAGAACACTGGATTCCATGAAGCTCACATGGTCTATGTCGGTTATTGCTAATATCCCTATGATTTAAAAAGATTATCTAATGTATGAATATGACTTATGTAAATCACTTATGAACTCTAACTAGGACTACTTGAGAGATACTACTTAGTATAGGTGAGGGTATGGGACTTTACCTATGCAATGCACAAGTGCCTTCTTTGAGGAGTTCTTGTGTGAGTCCTCTATGATTGGTAACTTATGAATGATGGTAAGGATGGTTTCACCGATTATGATGTTGATTTTGTATTTGATTACACTTGTGTCTTCTTGATGGCTTTAGTTAGTAAACATTGGGGTATGGGACTTCATATGTACATTGCACAAGTAAACTTGAAAAGAGGGTCATGGTGGTGTCTTATGATAGTGTGGTATAAATGGAATTCAAATATGTAAGGTATGGGTTATGGCTTCTTGTTATGCTCATGAATGTTTCTTTATCTTGTGATGTGGATTGGCTAAAGGTTCTTTGAATATGCATTATGGCTTTTAACTTGAAATAACATGTTTTCAACTAAAGGTCCCTTTTTTATGAATGATTTAAATGGTTTTAATTGCATGGCTTCCATATTTAGTACAATTGATTGTACTAACCCATATTTCTTCCTTTTTCTACTAAGTGTAGGTTCCGGGAAGTGATTGTGCTACTAAGAGACTCAAGATTGGACTTAGACTTTCTCTCAGAGTTGATGGTATGTCCTGAAGTTCCGAGGACACACATTGTGACACTTATGTCCCTTATATTGTAAGAGACTATTAGACTCCTTATGTACTTGTCATTTTAAGACAATTCTATTGTAAAGGGCTATGGTCCCGATTTGAGATTTTTATGTGTACTTAGATGGTTTCATTAAGATGATGATGTCTAGACATTCTACTTTCTATTTCTATAATGAGACACTTTGACATTGATGTTGAATTTTTTTTAATACTCCGCCTTATTCAATGTCTATATGCAATGATGAATATGCTAAGGGCTTATATAAGGCCCTTTCGGGGTCAAGTACGTCGTGTTACGCCTAGGGGCTGCTCTCGGGGCCTGACAAATTTGGTATCAGAACATAAGGTTAATTGAATATTATTAGGGTTGATGTGTCATGAAACCACGTCAAGTAGAGTCTATAAGATTCTTAGGAATTTTCACTTCTTGATTTAACATTGGTCATGCCTCAGGAATCTTAGTCCCATTAAGTCTTTTCTTGTAATCCGTTTATTGTGCTAATACGCTATGAATACAAGAAGGGCTATTTCTAGGAGGGTCGGAGAGGAAAATGCGAGTGAGGAGGTTCCCCCTTATGTTCCTCAAAACCCTCAAGCTCCTCAAAATCCTTGAGCTCCTATTGATGAAGGGGCTATGTCTAATGTGGAGATAAGGTCATCTCTTCATACCTTGACTCAACTCATGACAACACAAGCTAACAAGAAAGCTAGACCCCGGGTGGAGACCAATGTGAGTACCATGGCCTCACGGTTGAGATACTTTACAAGGATTAATCGTCCTATATTCTTGGGTTCCAAAGTGAATGAAGACCCACAAGAGTTCTTGGAGGAGGTTTATATGATTCTGGAGGCTATGGGAATTTCTTCTAATGAGAAGTCCGAGTTGTCCGGGTATAATTGAAAGACGTGACCCAAGTACGGTACACTCAATGGAAGGATATTTGGTCTTTAAGTGCGGGTCCCATAACTTGGGAGGTATTCAATAAGGATCTCATTGATCGGTTCTTCCCCCGTGAGAAAAAAGAAGCCAAAGTTGAGGAATTCATCAATCTTCGCCAAAGAGGTATGAGTGTCCAAGAATACTCATTGAAATTCATGAAGTTGTCCAAATATTCTCCCTCTTTGGTTTCTAACCCAAGAGATGAAATGAGTCGTTTTGTCACCGGTGTATCCGATGCTATTGAATAAGAGTGCCGAGCGGCAATGCTCCACGACAACATGGATATCTCTTGGTTGATAGTACATGCTCAACAAGTGAAAGATTCAAGGCTTAGAAAGAGGAATAGAGAGTTGAAGAGGCCAAGGACCAATGAGGGAAATGCATCTAAAGGTAAGTTTGAAGGTCAAGGTGAACCAAGGTTTAAGAAGAGGTTTCCCAACCAAAGTCCTTCCAATGCTCCTAGGCCCAACAAAGTTAGGGTTTCTACCCCTAGACCACAAGGAGGAAGAGGTGGTAGTTTTTATATTGAGAAACATAATTGTGAAAAGTGTGGCAAGAAGCATCAACGCAAGTGCCTAGTTGGCACGGACAATTGCTTTAATTGTGGGAACAGGGGTCATATGAGGAGAGATTGCGCTATGTTGAAGGTTCAACAGAGGGATAATAAGCAAGCACAAGCAAGTGGCTTTAACTCTGATGCTCCTACGAAGAATCGTTTCTATGCTCTCCTTTAGTGGCTTCAACTTTATCTTTTGTTACTCCTTTAGTGGCCACGAAATTTGATGTCCTCCTCGAAACCATAAAAGAACCTTTTTCCGTGTCTACCCCGGTAGGTGACTCGGTTATAGAAAAAAGAGTGTATTGGGGTTGTCCCATTTCATTGTCCAATAGAGTCACATTGGTTGATTTAGTAGAACTTGATGTGTTGGACTTTAATGTCATATTGGAGATGGATTGGCTTCATGCTTGTTTTGCTTCCATTGACTGTAGAACCCGAGTTGTGAACTTTCATTTTCCCGATGAACCCATTGTAGAATGGAAGGGAGGAAACTCGACTACTAGAGGTCGAATTATCTCTTGTCTAAAAGCTTGTAAAATGATTTCTAAGCGTTGTATCTATCATGTTGTGAGAGTTAAGGACCTTGTGTCTAGGACTCCTCCATTAGAGTCAGTCCCCGTAGTAAGGGAATTTTCGGAAGTCTTTCCAAATGACTTACCCGGAATCCCTCCCGAACGGGAAATTGACTTCGACATAGATCTCTTGCCGAATACAAAACGAATATCTAACCCTCCTTACCGGATGGCCCCGGCCGAATTGAAGGAATTAAAGGCTCAACTAAAAGATTTGCTAGATAAGTGTTTTATTCAACCAAGCAAATCACCATGGGGTGCACCGGTTTTTTTGTGAAGAAGAAATATGGGTCGCTTAGGATGTGTATTGATTACCGACAATTGAACAAGGTCACTATAAAAAATAAGTACCCGCTCCCTGGGATTGATAATTTATTTGACCAACTTCAAGGGGCGAGCTACTTTTCGAAGAGTCACTTAAGGTCGGGTTATCACCAACTTATGGTGAGAGGTGTTGATATTCCTAAAACGGCATTCTGAACAAGATATGGTCATTTTGAGTTCCTAGTAATGTCTTTTGGTCTCACAAATGCCCCAACAACATTCATGGACCTTATGAATAAGGTGTTTAGACAATATCTTGATATGTTTTTAGCTAAAAAGAGTTGAATCTCCAGCAGAGGAGGTGGTTGGAACTTTTGAAGGACTATGATATGAGTGTCCTATACCACCCCGGAAACGCTAACGTAGTTGCGGATGCATTTAATACAGTGTCCATGGGTAGTGTTGCTCACATAGAGGATGAGAAGAAGGAGTTAGTTTGGTAAGTACATAGGTTGGCCCGGTTAGGTGTCCAACTAAGGGAATCCTCTAAGGGTGGGTATATGGTTCATTATTGTTCCGAGTCATCACTTTTGGTTGAGGTTAAGTCGAAGCAACACCTAGATACCACTTTGATGGAGTTGAAAGAGTCGCTCCTTGATAAGTCCGTTGAGGCTTTCTCCCAAGGGGGAAATGGGGTGCTTAGGTACCAAAGAAGATTGTGTGTTCCAGATGTGGATGACTTAAGGGAGAGAATTTTAGGATAAGCTCAAGGTTCTCGATACTCTATCCATCCAGTAGCCACCAAAATGTATTGTGACCTACAAGAGATCTATTGGTGGAATGGAATGAAAAGGGCTATAACTAACTTTGCCCAAATTGCCAACAAGTCAAAGTCGAGCATCAACAACTGGGAGGTCTATATCAAGATATAGGTATTCCCACTTGGAAGTGGGAGGATGTCAATATGGACTTTGTGGTAGGTTTTTGTCGTACTCAAAGGCAACATGATTCTATCTGGGTCATTGTTGATAAAATGACTAAATCATTCCATTTCCTTCCCGTCAAGGTTTCGTATTTGGTGGAAGACTATGCTAAGTT
The DNA here is from genome assembly GCA_029582585.1 of Solanum bukasovii. Taxonomy (NCBI): domain Eukaryota; kingdom Viridiplantae; phylum Streptophyta; class Magnoliopsida; order Solanales; family Solanaceae; genus Solanum; species Solanum bukasovii. Next base: position 66,439 of record JAJOOI010006682.1, read on the forward strand.
GTACCTTAAGGAACTGGTGAAGTTACATGGAGTTCCTTTGTCTATCATTTCCGATAGAGGTACCCAATTGACTTTGCACTTTTGGAAAGCATTCCAAATGAGATTGGTACTAAAGTGAAGCTTAGTACCGCATTTCACCCTCAAACGGATGGTCAAGAGGGACGGACCATTAAAACCTTGGAGGACATGTTGAGAGCGTGTGTGATTGATTTCAAGGGTAATTGGGATGATCACCTCCCCTTGATTAAATTTGGCTACAACAATACTTATCACTCAAGTATTGCCATGGCAATATTTGAAGCATTTTATGGTAGGATGTGTAGATCGTCGGTTGGTTGGTTTGAAGTAGGTGAATTTGTTGTTCTTGGTCCTGAGGTGGTTTATGAAGCTATTGAAAAGGTTCGACTTATAAGAGATAGATTGAAAATGGCTCAAAGTCGGCAAAAGTCTTATGCCGATAATAGAAAAATTGATCTTGAATTAGAAGTAGGTGATTGGGTCTACTTGAAGATCTCGCCCATGAAAGGGGTAATGAGGTTTGGTAAAAAGGGAAAGCTTAGTCCCCAGTATGTCGGCCCTTATGAGATCTTGAAGAGAGTTGGAAGCATTGCTTATGAATTGAATTTTCCTAGAGAATTGGCTCCGATTCACCCGGTATTTCATGCCTCTATGCTCAAAAAGTGTATAGGTGATCCGGTATCCATACTTCCCCTAGAAGGTTTGCGTATTGAAGCGAACCTTTCTGATGAAGAGGTTCCGGATGAGATTCTAGACCGGCAAGTGAAGAAGTTGAGGAATAAAGAAGTAGCTTCTGTTAAGGTTCTATCGCGGAATAATCTAGTTGAGAGTGCTACATGGGAGGCCGAGGCCGATATGAAGTCCCGTTATCCTCATCTCTTTCTTACTACTCCTTTCAAACTTGAGGTAAGTAGTTTCTCTTAAGTTCGTTATGAATTAGGAGTTATGTTTGTTGTGTTATCTTTGGCCATGGTTTTCTTCTTATATGGTGTAGGTCCATGTGAGAAAGCATGAAGTACTTAATTGAGTCTCTCATAAATTATATGTCCCCCTTCTTGGATTGCTTTATTATGATGATTGCATAATTTGACTTATGAGGTAATTGATGAGCATGTTTAATTGTGTGTGATGAAAAGATATGTTGAACCTCTTGTTGTATTGCATTTGGTTATGATGTTGACATGTGTGACCTCATGAGATAAGTTGAGGAACGTGTTTGAATATGTTGTGATGAAGTAGCATGATGTCTTAATATTGTTGAGTTGAGTTTGCATAATGAGGAAAAGGTGTTTCCTCTGAAATGTGTATATAATTGACATGTGTTGTTGATTGAGCTGCTAGTCTTCAGTCTTGTTTCACCTAGGAGTCATTAAAGTGTCATTCGAGGACGAATGTTCCAAAAGGGGGATAATGTAAAACTCCGGAAATCTAACGACCTAAGCTAGAGCCTAATTGATGACTAATGACTTACTGAGAGTAGAAATGATGTTTCAAGACCCAATTTAATGCAACTAAATTGGTATGAAAGTGTTAGTGCATAAACATCAAGGAACGACCATGGCATCCATAAATTAGTACATTGAACTAGTGAGGTGTTAGGTCTTGTGAATTAACTTTAGAGTGTCATAGGTGGACTAATGTAAGATTTCATGTTTAGTGTCCAAACGAACGGGTACGACTCCCCAAGGATCACCCAAGGGGTCCTTGAGGAGGACCCACACTTGGAACCAAAAGAGAAAGTAGAAGTTGTCTAAGACAGGAAGGACTCACGAGGGGCAAACCACGAAGTGTAGGTCGACTCACGCTCCATGGAAGGGAGTCGTAAGTCCACACTTAGAATCCTCCAAGTGGCCTCCAAATCAACCCCCTCAGTCCCAAACCACGAGCATGCAGTACGGTCCGTAGACCGACTCACGCTCCGTGGAAGGGTCTTGTGAGTTAAGACTTAGTCTCCTCACCAAGACCCCTTGACTGCACCCTCTCAGTACCAAACCATGAGTGGCCAGCACGGCCCGGGGGTCAATCCAAACCCCTGGGGGCGGGGACTCGTGGATGGCACTCGAGCTCATTGCCTTTACACGACTTAAGTAGGGGTAGTTTAGTAATTTACTAATTAATTTCTTAAGGATTAAAAATGGTTATATATAATTGTTTTAGGTTCATTATGGTATTATTAAGTAATAAAAAGCCTTCCACCTTATAACTCCAAATCATAAAAATCAAGACCCACTTCTCTCTGAACTCTCTCTCTAAAGGCTCTAGAAGGAGAAGACTTCATTGTAGATAGGTTTCAAGGTTTCTTCATTAAGGTATGGTCGCTCTTCACTCTTGGGATCTTTTCCCCAAGAGGCCCTCTCAAAATTGGATTTCAAAGTTCCCCCATATTCTAGGTTTTCTCTCAATTTCGTGGGTCACTTTACAAATGTGTTTTCAGTGAATTATAATCATTAATTATGGTTGTATATGGTAATTTGTTGATGAATTAATGTCATGTTGATGGGTTTTTGAACAAATCCCCACAAGACCCATGATTTCCCCTTCATTCTCACTTTAAAACCTATTATAACTTTAATGGTGAATAAAGGATGTGAATCTAATATGAAAATTGTGGTATTCATTATTATAATATGATGTTTCTCTATATGATGAATCATTACCAATGAGTTAGGGTAGAGTCTTGATGTTATTCTTGAAGGTTATGAATGAAGATTGTCAAATTGATGAATGTTCATATATTGAATTGTTGATCCACTTATGGTGGAGGTGCTACTTGATTATGAAATGTAGTGATTTAGTTATGTTTCCTCTTCCCTACAATCCCTAATGTTGACAAGTATGCTATGATACGAACATGAATGTTACTCTATGATTATGGTAGTGTTTGGTATGATGAATGGAATGTAAATCCCATGAACACTATATGACTATGTTGTGAATGAACATTATTATATGTTGATGGTTATATGATGAAAGGTTATTCTCATCTTAGAAATTGTGAGTTATATGATGAATGATGGGTTGAGTCCCTAATACACTTCTTATTGAATTAATGTGTAAGTAAAGGCCTAATACTACTTAAAAATGGAATTGCGCTTAGCACCGAGAGAACATGAATATGAGATGGAAGCTTTTACGTTTAGCAAGTCCGGATTCTCTTATGGGTTCCTTTTACGTTTAGCAAGTCCGGGTTCCCAATACATATGTTGTCTCATGAGATGGAAACCGTCTATGTTTTGCAAGTCCGGGTTTCTAGTAGCAATCTCCTTGTTCCTTAACAATGTTTTCCCAAATAGGTATTAGCTAGTGGATCCACCTAGATGTTATTATGTTAGTTCCACCTTGGCAAGTGGGACACTCTCTTTTCGGTGTGCGAGTAGAACAACCGATTCCATGAAGCTCACATGGTCTATGTTTGTTATTGCTAATATTCCTATGATTTAAAAAGATGATCTAATGTATGAATATGACTTATGTAAATGACTTATGAACTCTAAGTAGGATTACTTGAGGGATATTACTTAGTATAGGTGAGGGTATGGGACTTTACCAATGGATTGCACAATTGGGTTCTTTGAGGAGTTATTGTGTGAGTCCTCTATGGATGGTAACTTATGAATGATGGTAAGGTTGGTTTCACCTATTATTATGTTGATTTTGTATATGATTACACTTGTGTCTTCTTGATGACTTTACTTATTATATATGGGGGTATAGGACTTCATATGTACATTGCACAGGTAAACTTGAAAAGAGGGTCATGGGTGGTGTCTTATGTTGGTGTGGTATAAATTGAATTCTATTAAGTAAGGTATGGGTTATGGATTCTTGCTATGATCATGAATGTCTCTTTATCTTGTGATGTGGATTGGCTAAAGGTTCCTTGAATATGCATTATGGCTTTTAACTTAGAATAGCATGTTTTCAACTAAAGGTCCCTTTTTATGCATGATTTAAATGGTTTTAATTGCATGGCTTCCATACTTAGTACAATTGATTGTGCTAACCCATATTTCTTCCTTTTACTACTAAGTGTAGGTTCCGGGAAGTGATTGTGCTACTAAGAGACTCAAGCTTGGACTTAGACTTTCTCCAAGAGTTTTTGATATGTCCCCAAGTTCTGAGGACAGACATTGTGACACTTATGTCCCTTATATTGTAATAGACTATTAGACTCCTTATGTACTTGTCATTTAAAGACAATTCTATTGTAAAGGGCTATGGTTCCGATTTGAGATTCTTATGTGTACTTAGATGGTTTCATTAAGATGATGATGTCTAGACATTCTACTTTCTATTTTCTACAATGACACACTTTGACATTGATGTTGAAAAGTTTTTAATATTCTGCATTATTCAATGTGTATATGCAATGACGAATATGCTAAGGGCTTGTATAAGGCCCCTTCAGGGTCAAGTAGTCTGTGTTACTCCTAGGGGGTGCTCTTGGGGCGTGACACTACCGAATACCGAAATCAGCCTGCTCATGCTTCACACAAACATTCAAAACAAATAATAAATTTAGTATATTACAAGACTTGGGTTAGACATTGTTTATTACAAGACTTGGGTTTATACACCCCATAAAGAAAAATATGTATGGCGATACTGTTATTACAACCCATGGTGACATCACCAAATCATCCCTCAAACTTTCATGTATGTATAAAACACATAGATTATGTACACGTCCCAAGGTTTATACAAAATATATATGCCTATATGCAAATGTGGTCTTCCTTAAAGCTTTCAAAATCTCCATCTTCAATGGCCAAATTCAAGCGTCCTCTTGTACATTCCCTACGATAGAAACAACTATCGCTAAGCATATAGCTTAGTGGTGTAAAAACTGTAGGTTCGGAGCCCTCAAATTCGCCAAGTTATCATTCTTAAGTAAAGGGCCGCCCAATTGAAACGTAATAAATAAATCAAGTAAACAATATATAAAGCATATCAAGTTTGATATTTAAAGATCCAAATGTCAAGAACGCTCATAGCACAGTTTTCCAAGAGATTCAACAACAAGGCTTGCCCAATATATACATCATGTGTCACACCAAGCACAAGCAGGTATCAAGAAGGGTCAAAACCCAATAATCAAGATAACCAAGAACCATATTAAAAATGGCTTTCTAGTTCGTACTTAAAATGGACAACTGCCATTCTTAAGACGGACTAAAAATCCAGAGTCAAGATGGTAAATGATCCGAATCAAGAGGCATGCCAAGAGTGAGAAAGTCACAGCCACAAGAAGGACAAGGTCCCAACAAGAGTGCTAAGTGATCAAACAATCCGTACAAGTGGGCGAGTTACACAAGCGTCTTTAATGTATTAAATAGTACCAATACGACAATGCAAAGTGATAAGAGGTAACCAACATACCAAAGTAAACTTTCAGATATATCAGCAGGTAAAAAGAGTAGAAGTATAAGTTTATACACAAACCTCTGTTCTTTAGCACAAAAACAGTCCAACACGACTTCATGAGTTCAAATCTTAGACCAACCAGCGTATCAAAATGTTCAACTCGTACACGAGGATATACAACCTTAAAAAAATGAATTCAATAACTTATTTACTTTCTAGTAGCTCAATAATGATGGTGTAATACATGGTTATCATCACAAGTAAGCCTAGCCTGTACAAATATGACTATACTCCCAAAACAGATATTCTGCCGAATGAACGCACTACATGTCGCAACTTAGATTTGAAACAGAAAACGGCCAAAATGGAATTTATATCCTTTATAAAAGATGTAGGTACATATCTTAAGCTTGAAAATATTCAAGAATCACCTCAAAATATGGTTTGTACAAAAAGATATAATCAAAACACTAACAGTTGAACTTACAGGATTTCTAATTCCATAATCTGGACAAAACTTGTCATATTTTGCGTCTCTTATTTCGTATCCATAACAGCTAAATTAGAATTTTACATAAACACAAGAGTTGTAGGTCTACAAATTAGATTTCGAAAACATATTTATTCACTGTAAACTATGTTCTTTTGAATGAGATATGCATAAAATATCAAACACTAACCAGCTCAAATGGAGATTTCGTCACTTACCAAAAGGAAGTGTATGTGTCGGATTCCAGCCAAAAGGACTTAGTTTTTCTCTTGATTTTGAAGAACAACTGTTTAGCTAATGTTATAATGTTCTTAGACTTGACGGAAAATGAATTCAATCAAAAGATGTGTAAAGATATATAGCTACAAAAGTTATCCTTGTCAGATGGACAGATGTCACCAAAAGGGGCTGCCCAAACAAATAGATGGCTGCCTAAAAAGCATACATATATAACTATATTTATGTAATTTATACCCACACTTCCAATTTGTAAGTAAGTATAATTAGATAATTATGCAAATACCCCCATACAATATCTTAATTTACGATAACAATTTATGCTAAGCAAGTTTGCAAATCACAACATTTCAAGCTCCAAAAGTGAGAATAAAACATATTCTAGCAATTACGAGATGATGTAACGTCATGCGACTATTTTTTTAATCAATTAGGGGTGTTACAACTCTTTTCTCCTTAAAGAAATTTCGTCTCGAAATTTACCTTAAACTAGTCCCGAAACAAGAGCGGATACTGGGTTCTCATGTATTCTTCTCTTTCCCAAGTAGCTTCTTTTCCAGAATGGTTCCTCCAAAGTACCTTTACTAAAGGGATTCTCTTGTCCCTAAATTTCTTTACTTCTCGAGCTTGAATTAGGATAGGTTCTTCATTATACGTCAAGTCAGGAAAAACCTCAATAGATTCAACTGCAAGAACATGAGATGGAACAGAACGATATTTTTTAAGCCTAGAAACATGAAAGACATTGTGGATCTTGTCTAACTCAGGTGCGGAAACAAATTTATATGCAACTAGTCCAACCCTTTCAAGTATCTCATAAGGTCTGAAAAATCGGGGACTAAGTTTTCCTTTATGACCAAATCTCATAAATTTTTTTCCATCGAGACACCTTTAAGAATACTTTATCTCCAACTTGATATTCAATGTCACGCCTTTTAAGATTAGCGTCAACTTTTTTCTATCCAAAGAAATTTTTAGACGATCTTTGATAATTTTTACCTTGTCCTCTGTTTGTTGCACAATTTCAGGACCAACAAGCTTTCTTTCACCAACTTCACTCCAACAAAGAGGGGTCCGGCCTTTTCTTCCGTATAAGGCTTCATAGGGAGGCATTCCAATACTCGATTGGTAATTGCTATTGTAAGCAAATTCTAGCAAAGCTAATTGTTTGTCCCAACAACCCTAAAACTCCATAATGCAAGCTCGAAGCATATCCTCCAAAATTTGTATCACTCTTTCCGACTGGCTGGCTGTCTGTTTGAGGATGGAACAAAGTGCTAAACCTTAACTTAGTACCCAAAGCTTGCTGCAAGCTACCCCAAATTCTAGATGTAAACCCTGGGATCCCATTAATATACAACTCGGCTAAACACTCAAGGGTGTAATCCATTCTGATTGCTAAGAAGTGAGCACTTTTGGTTAGCCTATCCACAATCACCCATATTGCATCATGATTTCTCTGAGTGCGAGGAAGTCCAGAAACAAAGTCCATTGTTATTCTCTCCTATTTCCATTCAGGCATCGATAAGGGTAGTAGTAAACCCAATGGGACTTGATGTTCCGCCTTTACTTTTTGACAAACCAAACATTTAGAGACGAACTCCGCAATGTCTCTCTTCATACCATTCCACCAATAATTTTCTTTGATGGTCCGGTACATCTTTGTACCTCCAGGATGCATTGCATATGGTGAAGTATGTGCTTCATTCAATATTTCTCTCCTCAATTTGTCATTATTAGGGATACATAACCTGTTCTGATAAAATAATCCACCATCTGTCAAAAAAGTAAAATCAAGTTTTTCCCCACTTTGAACATCTCTGGTCAATTTTACAAGTTTCTCATCTAACATTTGTGCTTCTTTTTCCTGTTCAAGTAATATTCGCTTTACTTGTAAACTAGCAATAGTTGAACCATCTGAATCAAGTGTAAAACAAACATTCATGGTTCTTAACTCAAGGAACAAGGGTAAAGGACTCAAAGAAATGCTTGCGAAGGATTTTCGACTTAAGGCATCTGCAACCACATTGGCTTTACCTGGATGATAATCAATCGTGCAGTCATAATCCTTGATGAGTTCAAGCCATCTACGTTGTCGAAGGTTTAGCTCCTTTTGAGTACCCAAGTACTTTAAGCTCTTGTGGTTAGTGAAGATATGACATTTCTCTCCATATAAGTAATGCCGCCATATTTTTAAAGCAAACACTATAGCAGCAAGTTCAATATAATGAGTAGGATAATTCAATTCATGCGGTTTTAATTTTCAAGAGGCATAAGAAATTACCTTCCCTTCTTGCATCAAAACGCATCTGAGACCATTGTGACAAGCATCACTATATACTACATACTCTTTCCCTTCAATTGGTAGAGTAAGTATAGGCGCTTCAGTCAACAAGGATTTGAGAGTTTCAACGCACTCTTGACATTTCTCATCCCAAATAGACTTTACTTCCTTCTGCAAGAGCTTAGTCAAAGGAGAGGTGATAATTTGAAAAGCCTTTAACAAATCTTCTGTAGTGTCCTGCTAAGCCCAAGAAACTTCTTACCTCAGTCAGACTTTTGGGAGGTCTCCATTCAACAACTGCTTGTATTTTACTACGATCCACCTTCACACCTTCAGTTGATACAACATGTCCCAGAAAAGCTACTTCATCAAGCCAAAATTCACACTTGGAAACTTTAGCATAAAGTTCTTTCTCCTTCAAAATTTTCAAAATAATCTGGAGGTGTTTATCATGGTCTTCACTACTTCTGGAAAATATTAAAATATCATCTATAAAGACAACCACAAACTGATCAAGATAAGGCTTGAATACCCGATTCATTAGATCCATGAATACCGCATGAGCATTTGTCAATCCGAATGGCATCACCAAAAATTCATAATGACCATATCGAGTCCTAAAAGCAAGTTTAGGAATATCTTATTCTCTAACACGCAGTTGGTGATATCCAGACCTTCAATCAATTTTTGAGAATACTTTAGCACCTTTAAGTTCTAAGAGTGCCATATTTCTTCTTTACGAATAAAACAGGGCTCCCCAAGGAGAAACACTATGTCGAACAAAACCTTTCTCAAGTAGTTCTTGCAATTGAGCTTTCAATTCGCTTAACTCTGCTGGAGCGATTCTATAATGGGTGATCAAAATAGGAGTATATCCAGGAATAAGTTCGATTGGAAATTCAACCTCTCTTTCTGGGGGCAATGCCGGAAGGTTTTCTGGAAATACTTCTAGAAACTCACATACAGCAGGTATATCCTTGATACAAGGACTCTTTAACTATCTATCAACTATGTGAGCAAGGTATGCCCCACAACCTTGACGCATCAACTTTCTTGCTAAGGCCGCAGAAATAAAACTAAATGTCACTGATCTTTCACCTTGTACAATGATGTGTGAAAATGTAGGATCTTTAAAAGTCACATTGTTAGACCTACAATCTACCACCGCATGATATTTATAAAGACAATCCATCCCAATAATAACATCAAAATCCTTGAAGGGCATTTCAATCAAATCAGCAAGGAAGACTAGGTTTTGAATGATGATGGATAATCTTGGTAAACTTGATTACACACAACTTGATAACCCAAAGGACTTTCAACCAATACATCGTTATTAAGTCTTATAGATTTCACATTTACAGGAAGAACAAGTGATGAACAAATATAGGAATGTGTAGAACCAGGATCAAATAATGTAAACACACACAAGCTAAATAAGTGATATTTACCGACAACCATGTCTTGTCCATCTAGATCATCCCTCTGCCTCATAGCATAAGCACGTGCAGTAGCCCTTTGCCCACTAGCTTGATTAGCTCCACTTGTACCTGCTGCCTGGGTGTTTTTATGTCTTGCACCTCTATTAGTTTGAGGAGGATTGACACAAGGCTTATGAACTGAGGCTTCAGTTCTCAACGATGGAGCATTATTAGGATTAGGACAATCCTTCACTTTGTGATCAAAGCTCCCACAATTGAAACATGCATTAGAAGCTTTCTTGCAAGTACCATAATAATTCTTTCCACATTGTGGACAAGTGGGAACGCGAGGCTTGCCTGGGCCATAATTTGGAGTGCTAGTTGTAGAAAATTCTGATCTGTTTTGCCTCTGTTGAGGTAGCCTGTTATCACTATCAGCCTTAGAATTATCAAACCTTCCCCTTTTGGATGGACCCCCAAAATTTGGTCTAGGCTTTCGGAATATGTTTTCATTTCTACTAGCTTCTTCTTTATCAAATCGTTCCCAAGTAAAAGCAACAGACACTAACTTACAAAATTTCTCATGTTGCAGGATCGCCACATTCTTCCTAATGGAATCATTTAAACTGTCTTCAAACTTCCTGCAGTTGTCGTTTTCCTCTTGAATAATACCACCAGCATAGCGAGAGAGCCTTAGAAACTTCTGTTCGTATTCAGCAATAGACATGCCTCGTTGCCTTAGATTCAAAAACTCATTTTTCTTTGCATCACAATAAGCAGGTGGGACATACTTCATACAAAATTCCTTAAGGAAATCATCCCAAGGAAGAACAGGAGGTTATACCTTGGCATTCGGAACATTTACCGACCAATCGTAAGCATCCTTCTGTAATAGTGAAATAGCATACTTAAATTTTGCAACATCCGAACAGTCTAACTGCTCAAATACCCTCTCCATGCGATCAAGCCATTGTTTTGCATCAGTGGGATCAACAGTGCCTTCAAACTCCACTCCACCTATTTTCTCAAAGTTAATCCCATGGGGATCATGCATCGATTCAGCCATGTGGTGGAGGAATTCAGCCATTTGTTGAAAATGAGGATTTATGGTTTGAGTACCATGATTCATGTGAGGATTTGGACCAACTCTTACACCCTGATTGTTTCCCACTTCAGAACCACTAGTGTGGGGAACATACTAATTCGAGATATGTTTTCCAACCCCTTCCAATGCATGAGGTTGGGAAACAGAGGCACCCGAACCTTCACAAGTAGCTTCCATAGGTCTGTCAGAAGAAGTGGCCATGACTTAATTCCTTCAAAAGGAAAGATCACATTGCACTAGGGATATGTACTTGATGCATATGCACTCTACATGATATAAAAAACATTCTACACCATGTAATTAACGAAATAATACAAAAAGAACCTTTCTCGAAAGTGAAGAAGTATACAAGTAAAAATTCCTAGAACCACAAACCTAGGCTCTGATACCAACACTTGTAGCGACACTTTTTAAAGAGACCTAACTTATACTTGCGACTTTCAAAAGCGATTAAAGAGGGCATATTGATTATAATCTAGTAGAGGGATTAGATTCATAATGACCTTCGAAAAGTAATTTCAGCAAATAACCGATGAGCTTTTCATGTATATATAATATCCTCACACTGAAGGATGAAATAACAAGAATATTACAAGCTTCCGACTATCAAAATCAGTCTGCTCATGCTTCATACAAACGTTCAAAACAAATAGTAAAGTTAATATATTACAAGACTTGGGTTAAACATTGTTCATTACAAGACATCGGTTTACACACCCCAGAAAGATAAATACGTATAGCGATACTTATATTACAACCCATGGTGATATGATCAAATCAGCCCTCAAACTCTCATTTAAATATACAACACATATATCGTGTACAAGTCCCAAGGTTTATACAAAATATATATGCCTATATGCAAATGTGATCTTTCTTAGTGCTTTCAAAATCTTCATCTTCAATGGCCAACTTCAAGCGTCCTCTCGAACATTCCCTACGATAGAAACAACTATCGCTAAGCATATAGCTTAGTGGTGTAAAAACTATAGGTTCGGAGACCTCAAATTCGCCAATTTATCATTCTCAAATAAAGGGCAGCTCAATTGAAACATAATAAATAAATCAAGTAAACAATATATAAAGAGTACCAAGTTCGATATTTAAAAATCCAAATGTCAAGAACGCTAATTGCACAGTTTTCCAAGATATTCAACAACAAGGCTCGCCCAATATATACATCATGTCGTCACACCAAGCACAAGCAGATATCAAGAAGGTTCAAAACCCAATAATCAAGAGAACCAAGAACCATATTAAAAATGGCTTTCTAGTTTGTACTTAAAATGGACAACTTCCATTCTTAAGACGGACTAAAAATCCAAAGTCAAGATGGTAAATGATCTGAATCAAGAGGCATGCCAAGAGTGACAAAGTAACAGCCACAAGAATGACAAGGTCCCAACAAGAGTACCAAGTGATCAAACAATCCGTACAACTGGGCAAGTTAAACAAGCGTCTTTAAAGTATTAAAGAATACCAATACGATAGTGGAAAGTGACAAGAGGTAACCAAGGTACCAAAGTAAACTTTCACATATACCAGCAGGTAAAAAAAGTACAAGTATAAGTTTATACACAAACCTCAGTTCTTTAGCACAAAAATAGTCCAACACGACTTCACGAGTTCAAATCGTACACCAACCAGCGTATCAAAATCTTCAACTCGTACATGAGGATATACAACCTTAAAAAAATGAATTCAATAACTTATTTACTTTCTAGTAGCTCAATAATGATGGCGTAAGACAGGGTTATCAGCAAAAGTAAGCCTAGCCTGTACAAATACGACTATACTCCCAAAACAGATATTATGCCCAATAAATGCACTTCATGTCGCAACTTAGAATTGAAACAGAAAACGGGCAAAATGTAATTTATATCCTTCATAAAAGATGTATTAAGCTTGCAAATAATCAAGAATCACCGCAAAATATGCTTCATAGAAAAAGATATAATCAAAACACTAACAGTTGAGCGTACAGGATTTCTAATTCCAGAATCTGGACAGAACTTGTCATATGTTGCGTCCCTTATTTCGTATCCATAATAGCTAAATTAGAATTTTACATAAATACAAGAGTGTAGGTCTATGAATTAGAATATCCAAAACATATTTATTCACTGTAAAATAAGTTCTTTTGAATGTGATATGCATAAAATACCAAACACTAACCATCTCTAAAGCATATTTGGTCACTTACCAAAAGAAAGTGTATATCAGATTCCAGCCAAAAGGACTTAGTTTTTCTCTTGATTTTGAAGAACAACTGTTTAGCTAAAGTTATAATGTTCTTAGACTTGAGGGAAAACGAATTCAATAAAAGGAGGTGTAAAGATATAAAGCTACAAAAGTTATCCTTGTCACATGGGTAGATGTCACCAAAACGGGCTGCCCAAACAAATAGATGGGTGCCCAAAATGCATACATATATAACTATATTTATGTACTATATACCCACACTTCCAATGTATAAGTAACTATAATTAGATAATTACTCAAATACCCTCATACAATACCTTAATTTACGATAACAATTTATGCTAAGAAAGTTTGCAAATCACAACATTTCAAGTTCCAAAAATGAGAATAAAACATATTCTACTAATTGCGGGATGATGTAACGACATGTGACTATTTGTTTAAGCAATTAGGGGTGTTACAGTCACTAACCATGTCACGACCCGGGGTTACACCCCGGATGCAACACGGCCTACTCAATCCCAAAGGGGTCTAATACATGCTTTATAGCATTCTTGAACATAAGAACATAGGAAAATAGAGAATAATTAAAAACATCCATTAAAAAGCATGTGGAAGACTTTCTAGACTTTGTCTCAAACCATCTAATACTTTGAATACAACATTGGGAGTTAGCCCATACAAAAGCCTTAACATAACTGAAACACATAAAGGGAACATAATGGGTTTTGTCCTCGAAACTATCAGGACTTACCAAATCTTCATCATCAAGCACCTTAGAAACCTATTGATCAAGCATAGAACACCAATATCTCCAAACTCTATACTTGGTAAAAAAACGGGGAGCATGGGGTTAGCACAATTAAGTACTAGGTATGGAAGCCAGGCAAAAACATGCTTAAAACAGACACTTTCTTTGAAAGTCATGCTTTTATGCCAGTTTGATAAAACTTCATGAACATTGATAAAAGAGGCATAATATAAGTCACAACCAACATTTAAGTCATATTTTCATATTTGGACATAATCAACATATCAACCATTACCTTCACCTTAAGCCTTCACCTCAAGTAACCCTCAAGCTATACCTTGTGCAATGTATCGATAGTGTTCCATACCAGCACCAACACTAAGGTTTGTTATCTTAGTCGGATCCACTAGAAAACTTCCTACGGGGCATGTAGTTATGGGATGCAGAGATTGCTACTAGAAACCCAAACTCCACTAGGTGAGTCTTCCATCTCATGAGACACACTTGGGGAAATCAATATTCTTCTAGGTGAGAGATCTTTATGGGAAGCCCAAACTAACTAGGTTGGAACCTCCACGAAAGCCCAAACTCAACTAGGTGGAAACTCCATCTCATTTCAATATCCACTCGGTGCTAGGCATAAATCCCACAAGATAATCATTAAGTCCCTACTTGGACTCAAGTTAATGGAAAGGTGTTCTTGATAACCAACCTATGCTAATACCTCTTTTAGACCATGTCTGAGCAGCTATAAACATCCATGGCCTAGGTATAAAGGCCCTCTAGCCTTAGGTTCAATTATTTAGGAGAAGTCCTTCAACTCTAGAACCATTACTATGTGAGAAGTCTTTCATGTGAAGTTCATATTCATACTTAGTATCATGTCTAGAATTCTACATTAGTCAAGGATATCATCATGACCTAAGTGATTATATCATTTCCTACCATCTATGATTCATAAGGTAGTCTATAGGTAAAGGTCTCTCCACACAATTCTATTCATTAGCCTTGGATTCATATGTAGGTTTTACTCTTAAAGCCTTAGGATCTAAAGTTAATCATATTAATTAGCATCTTGCTTAAGCCCTAATGATCATCATTTATAATTATGACTCCTCATTCTCAATGACTCTACATCATGGAAGCATAAGAACCTAGATTACAAGACATTCAATCACATTCTTTGATACTAGGTGATCTTAGTCATAAATTGCCTTAAAGGTTCAATTTCATCTTTACAAGATCAATCATGTAGTATAGAGTCTATTTTAATTCATATATAGGTATTCATAATCTTGATCAATTAGTACACCGAACATTGATTTAGGAAGATCACTCATGAACCTTCAAATTCACTTATAATAGTTTCAACCCACAATTATCACATACATCAATTTAGATTAGGGTTAACTATAGAAGTCACATGAAATCATCATAATATCATTAAAAAAAGCTAATTCAATCATAATTGGATGTTTTCCACTAGATTGGAATCACATCCAAATCCTAACCACAATGCATTCACAACCCTAGCTAGAATTGATTGGGTTTTGGGGGGGGGGGACTATGGAGGCTCCATGGATGGAAGAAACCATGGATGAATAATCTTCATATACCTTCAATAAAATCCCTAAAAAGGCTTGAAGCAATGGGGAGAATCGCCCTAAGTTGCTGTCCTCTTCTCTTCAGTACTTCTTCTATTCTAAAGAGATGATTTTTGGAGAGTGATTTGGGGTCTTTAGATGAATGAGTTAAAGTGACTAGTTTAGGGGTCTATTAACTATTTATAGGTGGTTATTTAACTACTTAACCTACGTATATTAACCCCTAATTAAATAACTAATCAATTACCAAACCCCCTAACTAAAACTAAAACGTAAAAACTGGCAGCATTCACAAGACCCCATCCACGGACAGTGGATTTTGGATCTGGGCTCATATGTTTCAGGCCAACTCAGGCCTGACCTATTCCCATGACCTACATGGCGTAGGTTGATCTACTGGCCATGAATGGCCAACTGTGGTTTACCATTTTTGACAGCTCTTGGGGACTGTTTTGGGGTCCTCCTCAAGGACCCCTCGAGTGCTTCTTGGGGAGTCGTACCCAGACGTTTAACCCCTAAACATGTCATTCTAAGTACGGGAGTCATTTCTATGAGTTTTAACCTCATACAACACTCCAAAACTCCACTACAACACTCTACAACACACTTGTTCCACTCACTAAAATATGGGGTGTTACAATAAAACAGGAGAGTAGAGAACCAACAATTTGGCGACTACTATTTACAGATAGGGTAGCTTCCAACTCAATACAAACTACCGTGGAAGAGTGGGGAAATCGAAGAGAGGTTAAGTCTCTAATTTATGTTCCTCCAATACTGAAGGACGGGGTTTTAACAGTACAAATTGAGGAAGCAAATTTAAAGGAGCACATTAAAACATGGGAATCTTCACTAATTGGCTATATACTGGGAACTATACCCTCGATAAATAAAAATAATTACCACACTGTCCGTAGCTTTCTTATAAAAATAATTATTTTTAAAAATATATTACAAGAAGCAACTGACGACATCTCTTAGTTCGTTGCCTTTTTTGCGGATTTTTGCACCAAATATATGCATATATATAATTAATAATTAATTATTTAATATAGGTAGATATGGTTTTTGTTACTTTTTATTTAAAATATTGTTTATAAATTAAAAAATAGCCATGCCGTCCATCGTTTTTAATTAATTTTAATTGATTAATTAATTTTTTTGAATGTGACTGACGACATCTTGTAATTCGTCATTTTTTAGTCAAAATATCTGGTCAAACTTTTAAGAAAGGTGACGGATAACTTCTCTTAGTTTGGTCAAAACTTTAAAAAAAATGCAACGAACAAAGAGATGTTGTCCGTTGGTTTTCTTAAAATATCTTTGAGACACATTGGGTTTTTCTGTTTTTCCTCTCTTCTCTCTTCTCTCTTCTCTCTTATTTTCTCCTTTCTCTCTATCAGATCCACTGGCTGCCCGCACCTCCACCACCGTCATTGCTGCGTTGCTCTCGTTGCTGCCTGCTCTACGTCGCCACCGTCCAAGCATTGCTCTTATCTTTGCGAAGGTTTGCATTTCATTTTAGTTTTTTTTGCAGTTGTAGTAATTATAATTTATTTGTTACAGAGTATATTATTATTTTAGTTTATTGGGTTGTGTTATTGTTAATTTGATTTGATTATTGTTAGTTAGGTAGATAATTTGAGATTTTTGATTTTAGGATCTTCTTAAAAATTGGGTATTTTAAAATTAAAGATGTACTTCAATTTGTGGTTTTATTATTAAAGATGCACTTCAATTTGTGTTTTTAAAATTAAAGATGTGTATAGTTCATTTTCCTAAACTTGTTGTGTAGAATGTTGAAATTAGAATGCCATTTGCATATTGTGTTCTTTTCTTCTTCTATTGATGTTGTACGTTGTTATTTGTGTCCTCTAAGGTTAATGGTTTCATGTTTTGTTGTAGTAGTATTTTTTTTGTTTTGTAAGTGAAAAGATGTATGTGGTAACATACATTTTAAGAATGGTGATGCATAATAGCCTATCTTCATTTTCACTCAAATTTCTAATATTACCTATTGTGATAATGACTTAGTCAAAATGTTTGTTTGCTAAAGTTGAGTATGTTTATAACAAATAACTAGATGAATAGGACAAAAGTATACAAAAGTATACTTTATAGAGAAACTTCTTTTAATTTCGGATAAAAGTATACAATTAGTCGGATAGCATATTCTCAAACATGATTAAAGAAAGACACAATACATAATAGGCCCTTTAATTAATTTTAGAGATTATATGAACTTGAATATAGAACTTAAATATAACTAATTCTTGCTGACCTTTATTAATTGGAACTTAATTAGAACTTGAACTTAATTTGAACTCTGAAATACTTAAAATCTTATTGACCTTAATATATTTAAACTTAATTACAACTTTGAACATCATTTATAACAACTTGAACTTAATTAGAAATATAATTAATTATTTAAAATCTTAAACTGAATTAAAATTTGCATACTGATGTCTTCGGGAGGTGAGAGTGATAGATCTCGTGAGCATCTTGGAGTTATACAGCCTAATAAGACTAAAAATAAGAAGTCTAGGAGACCCAAAGATCCTGAGGATATTGTAGGATCTATTTCTTTTACGCCGGAGAGATTTACTCATTTATTTGATGTTTTGTTTGGTACGACGAATCCTCAAGCATATTATCCTAATTACAGTCGACCAACTAGTTGTTCTTCTACATTAGAGTCAGTGCCTTCATGGCGCAACGAGGACCTACCTTTAGAAGCTATTCGTTGAGCACGTCTCTTATCGGCAAGTAGGTTATCGGCTAGTCATACTCCATCTCCAATGCGTACATCTCCTCAGCTATCTTCAGTGATAATTAGAGATTCTAGTAGTGAGCAGTCAACTGTTGTGGCTGGTACACCTCCATTGACGCAACATTTATTCACCTACATCTGAACCTACACCTACACCCACACCTACATCAAATGAGGTGTCTGCTCTAGCACCGGGACAGAAGGATAGAATTGGAAAAGTCATGATTAAGCCGCATGGATCATCGTAAGTTTGTTTTGTTTACTTATTTGAGAATCTTTAACAAATTATTTATGAACTAACATGTTTAATATGTGTTTAGAAGGTTGCATCATGCAAAGCATACTGCCCGGGCTTTAAAAAACTGTGTGGGAAGGCTTTTTACACAGGCTTATCACTCATTGAGTGAGATCCAAAATAACATATGTCAGGCGATGTAAAATGAATTTAAGGTAAATAATTTTTATTTAATTTTTTTTATCTTAGTATCCTTTAAATTTTTTTAATTATCTAACCATATTCATTTTCAGACTATGTGTACTTGGGAACCGAGGTACAATATGGTCATTGCAACCACATTTGAGAGAATGGCATTATCGAGGCTGCCTAATTGGCTAAAGAATGCCCGGCATACTGATCAGTGTCTGAGTTGGATGTTTCCTCATGTTTTTGATGAATTGAGCTAGTATTGGAACAGAAATAAGTTTACGCCGATGTCCGAACAAGCCAAAAAGGTTTGAGGCAGTCTTAAGGATGGCTCATTGCACAACGGAGGTGCAATGAGCGTTGGGATAATTACAAGAGATAGTAAGTTCTAATTCAAACTTTTAAATAAATAATAAGTTGTTTAATATCGTTATAATCAACTTTTGTAAGTCATTTAAATAAATAATATGACTAACGATTATGAATAGTACATATATATGTATGTATATATATATTTTGATGCTAACTTTTATTTTTAATATATAGGTGGAGTATCATTAGTTCGTGAATGAGAATATAGATAGTTTGGTCTAAATGAAACTTAAATTGTCCACTCAAATTTGGACATAAAAAGTTGTAGGGGGGACACACAAGGGTAGAGTCTATGGTCGAGGCTCTCGAATCGATATGCGATGACTCTTGTCAGGCTTAGAAGGTATTAGATCATCACGTTTATCCGAGGCATATGACGGTGTCCAGATTGCTGCTATGTCGGCAGAAATTACAAAACTTACAGCAACGTTGGAAAAATCTGAGTGAAAAAGAGTAGTTGAACAAAAAAACATGAGTAGGACCATTCAACAAATCAAAGAACAAGTGTTGAACCTTGCTTGTCGACCTACATCTACATCGTCCCCTACCGAGGGCACCGACGACGACAGTGAGGAAGAGTATGATTATATAGATTGTACTCCCTAGTTTAGCTTGTCTCTTATTATTATGAACTTTTTCGAATATTGAAATGAACTTTGAAAGACTTTATAAGTCTTTAAATTGTGATTTAGATATTTTTCACACCCCGAGGCTACCCCCTGAATGTAAACACGGGACCTAGGATCACGGATGATCCAAAGCTAAGCCTGAGCTTGCATATCATAAGCAAACTGAATAAATCTATGAGAAGGAAAACTAATGCGTAAGATAAATCATGAGATAACTCAATAATGGGGAATACCCAATACTGGTCTAATCACATATAAATAATAAGAGTTTATTGATACTGAAAAATCACTCAAATCTAAAGCTAAAACAAACACTATTGTCTGAAATAGCCTCTAATTGACTAAAGTTGCTGGAACATGCCCCAAGCTAACTCTAGCAAAACTGAAACTGAAATAAAACACTTAATCTAAAAAACATGTCTATGATCCTTTAAGTATGAGGACTCACCACTGAAGCTGCTGAATGTGGATCGGAAACCGATCTACGTGTGATATGAATGCTGAGTACCTGAACCTACATCATGAAAGGATGTAGCGTAGAGTATGTGTTAGTACGTGGAATGTATTGATAATGGAGGATATAAAATATAGTTGAACAAACATATAAATGAACAAAGTATAACTGAGCAATGAAATAATTCTGAACAGAAACATAGATATTGAAATATAACTAAAAACTGAGCTAAATGCAATGACCAAGCAATAATTATGAATTTAACATGCTGAGACTGAATATTGAAGTATAACTGAAAACCCTGTCAATGCACTAGAGTGTGACTGTGAGAGGTACTATTAATCGATAAAAAACAAAGTGAGCTAAACGTGGAGTCCGATGAATATGCTTGTAACACTCTGAAAACTAGTATGCTAAAATAGAGCTTGACGTGAGGGTTAGAGTCTTAAACGTAACCCCTCGTACTTAAAAATAAAGGATTTCGTGTTGGAACATCAAGGTACAACCCCCAAGGACCAGCCATGGGTCCTTGAGGAGGACCCCTAAAATCTACCTGGACACTAGTGACCTATGCCTCGTGGGGCAGTCCATGATCGTGGGTGAGGGGGGCCATAGTTCAACCCCTGAAATTCCACTCTCTTAACCCCGACCCACACTTTACTATCACGGGCCGTGGGTCCAACCACGGGCCATCTGTGGGGGTTCTTGGGTGAGGCGTGGAACTGCTTTTTGGCAATTAAGTTTAAGGGCACTTTGGGGTTTTCCAGTTTTAATAAATATTAACTGACGTCATTGTACTCTAAATTAAACTAACTATATAAGTATTTTAGACCCATAAATTAAGTCATCTTCCTCATTATTTCTAAATCCCAAAACAAAACCAACTCTTCTAAAAAAAATCTCTCAATTTCTAGGGTTTCAAAGAGAAAGGGATTTCTACTCAATTTCAAGGGGACTCATAGCTACGGTACGGTAGTCCTTCATCCATGGATTCCCTTCAAAACACAATTGCAAAACTAGAAATTCTCCAAAAGTTAGGGTTTGACTTCAATCTCATGGATTCCTTTCAAATTTGTTTTTAATGATTGAATTATGTTTTATGAGGGATAAATTGATGGTTTTATATGGTTTTATTTTGAATTCACCGAGAATCCATGAATTTCCCTTATTTTTTACCAATTGGGATCTCCAAGTGTGGGTATTGATTGATGCAAGGAGAATATTATAGAATTATACATGAAGTAATTGAACTACTTGAATTATGATTATATCCATGTCTATGTAGTGAATTCGATATGTGATGATTGTCTATGATCTTTTATACTTGAAGGGCAAAGTATGTGAATTATGCATGATTATTAGATTTATGTATATGCCTTACGAAAACTTTGAGAGTAAAATGATTATGTTTATGATCTTATTGTGTGTTGTTGAAAGGTTAGTCTCATTTTACACACCTATGTATGAATATGATACAATGTGCATGGTTTTTCACAATATGATGATTCTAAAGTTGAAAGGCTACTCTCACCTATTAAATCTATGAGCTATCTCGTGAATTATGTTGAATAGAGTGTGAAGACATTCTTCCATGATATAACATAAGTAAATACTTAATATGTAATCTGTGGGAATCAATTTCTAGCACCAAGTGGATATTGTAAATGAGATGGAAGCTTCTACCCTAGTTAAGTCCGGCTTCCAAGGAAAGTTTTTACCCTAATTGAGTCCAGCTTTCCAAATGGGTTCTTTCTACCTTAGTTGAGTATGGGTTCCCAAAGTATGTCTCATGAGAGGGAAACCTTCTACCTTAGTTGAATCTGGGTTTCTAGTAGCAATCTCCTTATCCCATAAACTATCTACCCTCATTGGTATTTAGCTAGTGGATCCACCTAAGCTAAGGGTATGGTTCTACCTTAGGGAAGTAGGACAACCCTTTTCGGTGTGGGTAACACCGGATTCCATTTTAAGCTCACATGGTCTACCCGGTTTAGGCTTATTCACCACAACAACATTATGAACAAGAATATGAATTATGAACTATGGTTACTCAAGAAGCTTTACTTAGCATGGGTGGGATTTATGGGGTCTTATTGATGCATTGCACAAGTATGCTTTGAGGGTACGCATGCTATGTTTCCATTATGTTATGATGATCTATGTGTTGATTATGCTTATGACTTATGCTTTCACACTACTCTTCATGATAATCCTTAAACTTTATAAAGTGCATGTTTTCAACTAAAATTTCCCTTTTAGCATAATTTCAATGTTTTATGCATGACTATCATGCTTGGTGCATTTTTGTACTAACGCCTACTTTTCGTATTCTTTTCCCAAGTGTAGGGTCCTGTTCTTAAGGCAGTCATCATTGGGCTAAAGCTTGGATTCGACTATTCTCGTAGCTTGTGGTGAGTCCTCATGGTTCAAGGAGGGATGTTTAACTTGTTGTTTTATTTCTAATATTTCCTCTTTGGACTATGTTGTATGGGTTGTGTCCTTTTCATTTGAACTATTGTAATAGATGGCTATGTTGAGACTTAGAGTCTAGACTTCTACTTTTGTGTTTTATGAAAATTTTGGACTTGTAGTTGAAATGCATTTTTACTCTTATTGTTCTATTGCTTATGTTGTGATATGATAAGTAGCTTGTACGGAGTCCTTCGGGGTTCTATACACCATGTTACATCTAGGGGGTACCTTTGGGTCATGACAAACTTTGTAATCAGAGCACAAAGTTTATAACGATTCTAGGATCATGTCATGCCTCATAAGACACGTCTAGCAGAGTCTTGTTCATGATTGTGAAGCGCGCCACATTTATGAATAGGAAGTTATAAGATGCTCATGAAATTCGACTTCTTTCATTACTCTTGATTCGTGCGATTGAGTTTAACCCTATATGACTACTAGAAGGGCTTTCACAAGAAGGGTTGAGGAAGACAATGTGAATGAAGGAGCTCCTCCTCAAGTTCCTAAACTTTCTCAAGCTCCGATTGATCCTTTGGCTATGTCGAATGTGGTGGTTAGGGCGGCTTTCCAAATGTCGGAAAAACCCAAGACGGTTGAAGCTCAAGCCATGAAAACTCAAGCCTAAGCCATAGCGGCCCAAGCCAATAGAGAGATGATTTCTCCCATGAACCCTAATGTGAATTCGGCGGCTTCGAGAGTGAGGGATTTTGCAAGAATGAACCCCCTCTCCCCCCGAATTTCATGGCTCCTAAATGGAGGAGGTTTATAAAGTACTTGCCATTATGGGGTTAACTTTAGTAGAGAAAGCGGAGTTAGCCGCTTACCAATTGAAAGGTGTTGCTCAAGTGTGTTATAATCAATGGAATGCCAATAAGACCGGGTCACATAGTGTGGGAAATCTTTAAATCGGTGTTTCTTGATAGCTTCTTTCCCCAGAGTTGAGGGAAGCCAAAGTGGAATAGGTCATTAACCTTTATCAAGGGGGTATGTGTCACGAACCAATAGTATACACTAGGTGTAACATGGTGTACTTGACACTGCAGGGGTCTCATACAAGCTGTTAGCATATCATAACATAAGATAATAGAAAAATACAGAAAATTTAAAAACTTTTGTCCATACAATTGAAGTCATTTTCCATAAAAGCAAGCAGAAGTCTTTACAAACTTTTGTCTAGAATCATCAATTAAACTCCTGAATAAAACTCTTGGGACAAAGACCATATATTAGCCTTGTAACGACGCGAAAAATGGTAGGTTAAACTAGAGCCTAATTACTTGGTGTTGAGTTCGTATTGAGGTTTCTTGTGGTGTAATGTTGTCCCGAGATATAGAGTTTAGTGAGCCAACGTCAAGGCACATGTTAGACTCCGTGTTAAAAGACCCTTTTTGATGTTGGTTAAGGGTGCAAAGGCATGAGCCAAGCCAAGGAGGGCAAGGCCAAGGCTGCCCTACCTTGGCCAAGCACTGCCCGATGACCACAAACCACTTCACGGCTAGTGGTCATGACCACGGTCCGTAGAAGTGGCCGTGAAGGTCACTTGGTGGCATGGCATGCAAGGAAAATTTGCCTAGGTGCGTCCCCCATGACCATGAGCTTCACCATGACTCATGGTGTGAACCACAGATCGTGGGAGATTCCGTGGACTTGCCTTGGCCTTGGAGGGATTGGCAAGTATGGGAGGCACACTGCCTTAAGGAACATGGGCACCATCATGACCCGTGGTGTCCCTCACGACCAGTCTAGTTGGGCGTGGTCCATGACGGGCTGCCTCAACTTGGGGATTTTTGGTAATTTTGTTTTAATATTTTATTATGTGGGTTTAATTTTAAATGGTTTATATGATAAATATAAATAGTTTTATGTCTTTTAACAAGTCATTTACACCCAAATCAAAACCCCAAAGTCCTTCATCTCTCAATATTTCTCTCTCAAACTCAAAGAGGAAGAATAAGAAGAGGAAGTTGGAGCTAGGGTTTTGATTCAAGACGTTTTATTCATCAAATTTCATGGGAAATATTAACAAAGATATGGTGATCCTTCATCTAGGGTTAGCTATCACTCTAGAGTCAACTTCAAAGTAAACTTTTAAAGATTTGAAGTTCATGAAAACCTAGGGTTTTTCTCAATCTCATGGGTTCTTTCACCAAATTGTTTTAAAAGGTTTCTAATGGCATATTATTGATATATTGTAGTTGTATTAATGATTTAAGATGAAAATATTCCATGAACCCATGATTTCTCTTTATTTCTAGTTTATGCCTTATGAAGTGGATTGCTTGATAATGAATGTATATGAATAAAACTTATTTAAATGGCTTTAGATTGTTGAGTTATGTCATTAACCATGCTTATTTTATGGTGTATTGGTATGTGAGGTTTATGGACTTAAAGGTAACATATGAGAAGCTACTTGTTGATTTAAAATTGTTAACTTGATGTTGATACACTTGAAAGGTGGAGGTGTTAACTTATTATGTACATTGTGACCATGGCCTGAAGGCGTAGTATGAGAAATTGAAGTGTTATCATGACATTGTATGAATGAGAATTCAATGAAGCTAATGTGAGCATCTTATCAATGTAAATGTGTTATTATTGAAAGACTATTTGTTAATTTGACACTCATGAATGTTAATGATAGAATATGTAGGATTCTTCAATATAAAGTATACCTTGAATTGGTAGGGCTTATGTATACTTTTCATGTATAAAAGATTATATTGTTGATTGTTGAATCCTTGGATCGATAGGCTAGTAGCACCTTTCCACTAACGTTAATAATGAACCTTGGAATCGTTACGCTTATGGCACCCTTCCGCAAACGATGGTAATGAACCTTTGGATGAGTAGGCTTATGGCACTCTTACATGAAGGTAAATAATGAGCGTTGAACCGGTAGGCCTATGGCACCCTTCCAAGAATGTTAATGATGAGTCTTGAACTGGTAGGCCAATGGCACCCTTTTAAGAAAAGTTAATGAGCTTTCCTAAATGTACCTTAAATCTGTAGGCTTAAGGCAACCTTTCATGTGTAATGAATGAATTGGAGTCGGTAGGACAATGGCACCCCTCATATGTGATAAGGACAAGGTAATGAACTATTCTATGTGAATGTAGGCTAAGCACCGAGTGGATTTGGTTAGATGGAAACTCCCTAGCAAAGTTAGGCATGAATTTCAATGATCGTCTACCTTATTCCATAAACTATGTGCCCGCATAGGTTTAGCTAGTGGATACACCTAAGGTGAACCTATTTTCCTTAGGCAAGTAAACCCCCTCTTTACGGTGTGGGGATTTATGACACAGGATTCCATGACAAGCTCTAAGGTGTATGTCGGCTAAATGCTTACTTCCCATCATGTGAGATTTCATAGTGGGTTCTTGATACGTTCTACAAAGTGTAGGTAGTACTATAGGATGCTACCTATACATTGCACAAGTAGGCTTTTAGAGGGTCATAGTGAATTTCTCTAATCCTAATGACATGAATGTGTTCTAAATGAAGTTATTAAAGAATGTTGGCACTAAAATGCTTAATGTGATATGCATGTTATACTTGGTTTATAGTATGAGTTATTTTCCCTTGTCATGCCTTATGAAATTATATGTTTGTTATGAATAAAAGTTTTGCAAAGGTGAAAAGAAAGGAATGATGAGTTCACTTTTGCTGACCTTAATGTGGTGCCCTACTGTGGATGGTGGTATGGGACTCTATCCATACATTGAACAAGGCATAGCATAAGGGTTTCTTGAGTTGAATGGTTAAAGGTAAATGACATGGCTTACATGTGATGTATGTTCTAATGCGAAATGTTCACATGTATATTAGTTTCAGCTTATGTTATGCCTCTTTTATTCAATGTTCATGAAGTTTTTACCAAAAATGGCATACTAGCATATATTTTAATGAAATGTTCTTTTAAGCATGTTTTTGCATGGTCATCATACTTAGTACATCTAATGTGCTAACCCCATTCTTCCCCCCTTTTTTTTACTAAAGTGTGGGGCTTGGAGATATTGGTGTTCTATGGTTGATGGATAAGTTTCTAAGGTGCTTGTAGAGGAAGACTTGGTGAGTCCGCATAGTTTCGAGGACAAAATCCATTGTGTTTCCTTTATGTCTTTTAGTATTATTTTAGATTCTTTCTGTGGGCTAAGTCCCAATCTTGTAATTAAAAGTATTAGATGGTTTGAGATATAATGTACAAAGTAGAAGTCTTCCGCTTCTTTTTATGAAAGTTGTTTTCGATTGCAAAGAATGTTTTTTTATTGTTCTCTATTTTTCAAGTATCTTATGCAATGACTAATATATGAGGCTTGTATAAGACCCCTACGGTGTCGAGTATGCCATGTTACAACTAGGGGGTGCTCTCGAGTCGTGACAAACATGGTATCTGAGCACAATGTTTTGGGAATGGTCTTAGGTTGTCTCAAACCATATCTCGTAGAGTCTTGTTCATAATGTGAAGCGCGCTACATTATGAATAGGAGACTATTGTGTGATGAGAAAGTTTCACTTCTTCATTCTTCAAGTCGTGGCATACAGTTTAACTCTATAATGTCTTTCCCTTATTCCTTATGTGATGGTCTTTAGAGTATGACCCCTTGGAAGGTTTATGTTACAAGGGTTGAGGGAGAAAAAAGGTTGGTTTGATTCCGACTATGGCTATGTCACTTGATAGAAGTGAGATGAAAGATTGTGATGTTGACTTTACTACGAATGAGTTGCTATACGGTTATGTTTGTTGTTGGTAGAAGGTTATTATGAGGAGCTTTGAGGTATGTTGAAAGAGTTAGTGAAAGGTGGTGTGTTAGAAATGCCTAGGTGTGATCAGTATGAAGGTTTAGTGATTTTCTTGATCCGACCTTACAATGGAAAAAAGTGAAGTTAGAAAGAGTTGGTATAGGCTTACTCCTAAGTAGGGGATAAGGTGCCTAGATGGTGAGGTCTTTGATTGTCCCTGATGTTCATGAGTTAGACTTGATTGATGTTCTAGCCTTATGAGGTGTAGTGAGTTGAGGAGTTTAAAATCTGTATGGTGACTTATATGAGACTTTGAGTGGTGTGGTAAGGTTGATTGTGAGCAAGAGTTGCTTGATGAGGATCTTCCTAGTTTAAAAGCTCTGGTATGTTGATGGTTTCTAGTAAGATGTGAATGTCTTGATTGAGGTTCCTATGTTGTGTTCATGTTGACCTTAGTTGGGATTACTCCTAAGTGGGGGGATACTATGTTGAGTAGTAAGGTTATTGAGATTTCCGATGTCCTTACCCTCTTCCTTTATGTGCCAATTCAAGCCTTAGACGAAGAGTACCTTGTAGCTTGTTTCATGTTTTGGAACCTTATATGAAAAAGAGTTTCCATGGTCTCCTTATGATATGTATGTTCTAGTTGAATTCTTGTGTAAATGAGAAAATGAACCTTCATGAATTGTGTTGCTCATGTTAATATGCATCTAGGATGAATTCCCTAATATGCTTCATGAGGTTAAATGTTGAGCATGCTTAAATGTGTTTTTATGTTACGTTGCATAATGTGCTTTTATGAGAATATTGCATAATGTGCCAAAAGATGTTGTGTTGAGCATGATGTGAGTTCGAGAAGGAAGTTCCTCCAACGAAATGAGAAATGTTGATGTTATTATCCATAATGAGTTGTAGGAGTAGTTCTTACATTCTTGTATTGCATTGAGCTTATTGATGTGGAGTTGATGTTTCCCACTACGGAATATGCATTATATTGATATATCTTGCTTGTTGGTCTTCTAGTTTTGAGTCGTTATTCCTTAAAATATTTAAAGTGTCATTCGAGGAAGAATGTTTCTAAGTGGGGGATAATGTAACGACTCAGAAAATTGTAGGTTAAACTAGAGCCTAATAACTTGGTGTTGAGTTCGTAATGAGGTCTCTTGTCATGTAATGTTGTCCCTAGCTATGGAGTTTAGTGACTCTACATCAAGGCACATCTTAGACTCCGTGTTAAAAGACCCTTTTTTGTGTTGGTTAAGGGTACAAAGGCATGAGCTAAGCCAAGGAGAGCAAGGCCAAGGCTGCCCAACCTTGGCCAAGCACTGCCCCATGACTACAGACCACTTCACGGCCAGTGGTCATGACCACGGTCTGTAGAAGTGGCTATGAATGTCACTTGGTGGCATGGCATGCAAGGCAACTACGCCTAGGTGATCCCCTATGACCACGAGCTTTACCACGACTCGTGGTGTGAACCTCGGATCGTGGGAGCTTCCGTGGACTTGCCTTGGCCTTGGAGGACTTGGCAAGGATGGGAGGCACCCTTTCTCCAGGAAAATGGGCACCACCATGACCTGTGGTGTCCCTCACGACCCGTCTAGTTGGGCGTGGTCCCTGACAGGCTGCCTCAAGTTGGGGGTTTTTGGTAATTTCGTTCGATTGTTTTATTATGTGGAGTTGATTTTAAATGGTTTATATGATAAATATAAATAGTTTTAAGTTTTTTAACAAGTCATTTACACACAAATCAAAACCCCCGAAGACCTTTCTCTCTCAAACTCAAAGAAAAAGAAGAAGAGGAAGTTGGAGCTAGGGCTTGGATTCAAGACGATTTCTTCATCAAATTTCTTGGGGAATAATAACAAAGGTATGGTGATCCTTCATCTAGGGTTAGCTTTCACCCTAGAGTCAACTTCAAAGTAAACTTTTAAAGATTTCAAGTTCATGAAAACCTAGGATTTTACTCAATCTCTTTGGTTCTTTCACCAAATAGTTTTAAAAGGTTTCTGATGGCATATTATTGTTATATTGTTGTTGTATAGATGATTTAAGATGAAAATACTCTGTGAACCCATGATTTCTCTCTATTCCTAGTTTATGTCTTTATGAAGTGGGTTGCTTGAAAATGAATGTACATGAACATAACTTGTTTAAATGTCTTTAGATTGTTGAATTATGTCATTACCCATTCTTATTTTATCGTGTATTGTTGGTGTATTGGTATGTGAGGTTTATGTCCTTAAAGGCAAGATATGAGAAGTTACTTGTTGATTTAGAATTGTTAACTTGATGTTGATCCACTTGAAAGGTGGAGGTGTTTACTTATTATGTACATTGTGACCATGGCCTTGAAGGCATAGTATGAGAAATTGAAGTGTTATCATCACATTATATAAATGAGAATTCAATGAAGCTAATGTGATCATGTTATGAATGTAAATGTGCTATTATTGAAAGACTATTTCTCAATTTGACACTCTTGAATGTTAATGATAGAATATGAAGGATTCTTCAATATAAAGTATACCTTGAATTGGTAGGGTTTATGCATCCTTTTATTGTATAAATGAATATATTGTTGATTGTTGAATCCTTAGATCGGTAGGCTAGTAGCACCCTTCCACTCATGTTAGTAATGAACCTTGGAATCGGTAGGATTATGACACCCTTCCGCGAATGATGGAAATAAACCTTGGGATCGGTAGGCTTATGGCACCCTTCCATGAAGGTAAATGACGAGCCTTGAACCGGTAGGCCTATGGTACCCTTTGAAGAAGGTTAATGATGAGTCTTGAACTGGTAGTCCTATGTCATCCTTTCAAGAAGAGTTAATGAGCTTTCCTAAATGTACCTTGAATCGGTAGGCTTAAGGCAGCCTTTCATGTGTAATGAATGAATTGGAGTCGGTAGGCCAATGGCACCCCTCATATGTGATAACAACAAGGTAATGAACTATTCTATGGGATTGTAGGGTAAGCACCGAGTGGATTTGGTTAGATGGAAACTCCCCCCCCCCCAAAGTTAGGCATGAGTTACAATGATCGTCTACCTTATCCCATAAACTATGTGCCCCATAGGTCTAGCTAGTTGATCCACCTATGCTGTATGAACCGGTCTTCCTTACGAAAGTAGACCACCTCTTTACGGTGTGGGGATTTATGACACCGGATTCCATGACAAGCTCTCATGGTCTATGTCGGTTAAATGCTTACTTCCCATCATGTGAGATTTCATTGTGGGTTCTTGATAGGTTCTACAAAGTGTAGGTAGTAGTATGGGATGCTACCTATACATTGCACGATTAGGCTTTGAGAGGGTCATAGTGAGTTTCTCTCAATCCTAATGACTATTACATGAATGTGTTCTAAATGAAGTTATTAAAGAATGTTGGCTATAAAATGCTTAATGTGATATGCATGCTATACTTGGGTTATATTATGAGTTATTTTTCCGTGTCATGCCTTATGAAATGATATGTCTCTTAAGAATGCAAATGGTGCAAAGGTGAAAAGAAAAGAATGATGAGTTCAGTTTTGTTGGCCTTAATGTGGTGCCCTAGTGTGGATGGTGGTATTGGACGCTATCCATACATTGCACAAGGCATATCATAAGTGTTGCTTGAGGTGAATGGTTAAAGGAAAAGGAAATGGCTTACATGTGATGTATGTTCTAATGTGAAATAGTGACTTGTATGTTAGTTTCGGCTTATGTTATGCCTCTTTTATACAATGTTCATGAAGTTTCACCAAAAATGGTATACTAGCATATGTTTTAATGAAATGTCCTTTTAAGCATGTTTTTGCATTGTCATCATACTTAGTACATCTAATGTGCTAACCCCATTCTTCCCCCTTTTTTTTACTAAAGTGTAGGGCTTGGAGATATTGGTGTTCTATGGTTGATGGGTAGGTTTCTAAGGTTCTTGGAGATGAAGGCTTGGTGAGTCCTCATAGTTTCAAGGACAAAACCCCTTGTGTTTCCTTTATGTTTGTTAGTATTATTTTAGATTCTTTGTATGGGCTTAGTCCCAATCTTGTATTTCAAAGTATTAGATGGTTTGAGACATAATGTACAGAGTAGAAGTCTTCCGCTTTTTTTCCAGAAAGATATTCTCTTTTGCAAATAAATTTCTTTTATTCTTCTCTATTTTACAAGTATCTTATGCAATGACTAATCTATGAGGCTTGTATAAGACCCCTTCAGGTTCAAGTACGCCGTGCTTC
This sequence comes from Solanum bukasovii, assembly GCA_029582585.1. Classification (NCBI taxonomy): domain Eukaryota; kingdom Viridiplantae; phylum Streptophyta; class Magnoliopsida; order Solanales; family Solanaceae; genus Solanum; species Solanum bukasovii. The sequence goes on from JAJOOI010006682.1 coordinate 98,011, forward strand.
ACTCGGGTTGTGACAAGTCTCAACATAAAATAAAATACATAAAGGAAATAATGGGTTTTTTCTCGAAGCTATGAGGACTCACCAAATCTTCAATTCTTCTTGTTCCGTAAAAACCTAACCTCCAAAGGAACTCAACCTGCGAAACCCTACATTTGATTAGAATGTAGGCAAAATATGGGTTAGTACAAAAAATGTACCAAGTATGATAGCTAGCACAACTCATAAGACCATCTCAAAATGGTTGGTCAACATAAGATATAAGGATAAGAGATAATAACATAGTCATAGCATAATCTCAAACAGAAGCATCATATAATAATAAGTCAACATAAGACATAGTTAATGAGCATAGGAGATAAATCATGTTCATGGCATAGTCTTTACTTAGACCTTCCTACCAACATTATTCAACCCTTAGTCCTTCATATTATAAGAGGACTACTTCACAAGACACCTCAAAGCATACCTGTGCAATGCATGAATGAAATCCCATAATACCATCCAAAGTAAGTACCCCTTTTTGGTCATTCTTGGGCATAGTCCACAATAATAGTCATGTAACGACCCGAAAAACTAGTAAGTGAAACTAGAGGCTAACGAGTTTGTTTTTGAGTTTGAAATGGGGTTTCATGTGGGAAAATGTCTTCTCGGGCTTAGGTTGAGGGGTTTAGGGGTTAAACATCAAGGTAAGACTCCCCAAGGACCAACCAAGGGGTCCTTCAGGAGGACCCTAAAGCCTAACCCCTAAGACCCCAAGAAACCAAAAATCTGCCAAAAATATAGTGAGCGACGGATGGGACCTACGACTCGTAGGTCCATCCACGCCTTGTGGATGGCCTCCGTCGGTCAAGATCCCAAAATCCATGCTGCAGCCATGAACCACGACTTTCCAGCATGGCTCGTTAACCCACCCACGGTCTGTGGGTGGGGTTTCGTGAGTGACCACTGGTGTGCTGTCAAGTTTCGGTCAAGTGGGGTTGGTTTGGTAAATTCCTTTCTATGTTAGATGAGTTAAGGGAGGGTTATTATTGATTAAATAAAGTATTTTAAGACTTTTTAATGTATTAAACTCCCTTTTAGAATTCATTTTTCCAGAACTAAAAATAGAAACCTCCTCTCCTCAAATATTCTCTCTCTAGAAATCACCATTGGAGATGAAGTATTCAAGCTTTGAACCTCAAGATCTCCCCATTCTCACTCAAGTTTTGTGGAGTTTCTTCCCTAAATGTATGGTAGTCTTCATCCTTGATTAAGTTTCATTCAAGGAGCCCTATCAAAAGATGATTTCAAGTTTCCAAAATCCCCCAAAAAGCTAGGGTTTTCAATCTAAGCATCAGTTCTATTACAAAATGCTTTTAAAGGTTTATATGTAATTAATTATGAATGGATTGTTGAATTAATGATTATTTTTTGTGAATTTCTCCTATGAACCCATGTTTCCCCCAAAATCCTAAATTGTGATTTGTGATTGGGAATTGATTGATCATGAAAGTATGTTGAATTGCTTTTGTTTATATTGAATTAGTTATTGAATCATGGTAATTCCGTTATATATTGTAGTATCTTGGATGTATGGGTTGATATTTATTCATAGCCTTGGAAGACAATTTCATGAAGAATCTATGTATGATCATGATGTGAAGTATATGTGAGTGATATCAATGAAAGTGTTATGATCATGATTAGAATGTAATTGTGTTATTATTGAATGCATATTCTCAAATAACAGTCACGAATAATGATGATAGAATGTGAAGGGTTTCTATAATGTTATGTTATATCTTGAATTGGTAGGCTTAGGCATCCTATTCTTGTATAAATGAAATTAATGTGGATTGATGTAGCTTGAATTTGTAGGCTTAAGGCATCCTTTTCTTGTATTGATTAATGTGATCTTGAATGAAGTATCTTGAATTGGTCGGCTAAGGCATCCTCTTCTTGTATAATGAATGTGCATTGACTTACTGAATATGAATCGATAGGCCAATGTCATTCCTTTCATAAATTACTAATGAATGTGTTCTAAGGCTATCTCTCGAATCCATAGGCCAATGACATTCCTTTCATAATGAGCCAATGAACTAATGTAATGACGACCCTTGTATCGATAGGCCTGTGGCATTCTTTTCCTAAAGATTCAATGTACTATGAATTGATAGGCTTATGTTATTCCTTTCATGTGTATAATAATGTAATGATGAACCATGAATCGATAGGCTTATGGCATTCCTTTTATGAGGATTCTAGAGCTATCCTAATAATGAACCACAAATCGATAGGCTTATGGCATTCCTTTCATGTGTAATGATGTAACTTGGGTCGATAGGCCAATGGAATTCCTCTAAATTACAATAATGTAATGTGAATGAAATACTCTACGGGAATGGAGGCTAAGGACTGAGTGGATATGGTAAGATGGAAACCCTCCCAATGTTAGGCTAGGGTTCCAATGAACATCTTCCTATCCCATGACTATGTGCCCACATAGGATATTAGCTAGTGGATCCAACTAAGCTAAAATTTTGTAGGTCTTACCTTAGGCAAGTACACCACCTCTTTACGGTGTGGGTTTATGACACCGGATTCCATGTTAAGCTCACACGGTCTATGTCGATTAAACGTTTATTCCCATCATGTGAGATGTGCACTATAGTTTCTTGAGAAGGTCTATGAAGTGTGGGTTGTAGTATGGGATGCCATCCATGCATTGCACGAGTAGGCTTTGAGAGGGCCATAGTGAGTTCTCTAATGTCTTAATGACTACTGAATGAAAGTGCCTTTAATGAAGCTAATGAAGATGTTGATTTATATCTTAATGAGATGATGTATGCAATACTTGGATTGTATTATAAGTTACTTACTTGTCATGACGTACACAATTTTTATGTTCCTTATGTATGATTATTGTTTAAAGATGAAAAACAGGAATGGTAAGTTCACTTTTGGTGGCCTTAATGTGGTATTTAGTGTGGATGGTGGTATGGGACGCTATCCATACATTGCAGAAAGTATGGCTTGGGGTTACTTAAGGTGAAAGCTTAATGTAATGAAATGGATCATATGTTGATTATGTCCTAATGTGATAAAATGACTTGTATGTTGGTTAAGTGTGTATATTATGCTTCTTATACTTATGTTCGTGAAGTTTTCTCAAATTGGCATAAAGCATGACTTTCAAAGAAAATGTCCATTTTAAGCATGGTTTTTGCATGGCTATCATACTTAGTACATTAAATGTGCTAACCATATTTCTTCATTTTTACCAAAGTGTAGGTTCCGGCATTTGAGTTGATTCCCTCTAGTTGAAGCTTGGATTGAGTTCTTCCAAAACTATTGGTATGTCCTTATGGATTCGAGGACAAGTACTTTGATGTTTCATCTCTTTTATTGTAATAGACTCTTTTAGAATTTCTTTTGTAAAGGGCCGTGACCCTACTTTCGATTCGAATATTGTTTTCAGATGGTGATGTGAGACTAGTAGACTTTCGTTGTTTTAAATGTTTTTCGATTGTATGGATTAAAAGAATTTTAAATTCTGTACTATTTCTATTATCTTATGTGATGACATGCTATGAGGCATGTATGAGACTTTTTAGAGTCTTATACGCCGTGTCTCATCCAGGGTGTAGTCCTGGGTCGTGACAAGTGAAGAGTTAGGTTTTCATATCATAAGAGCACTATACTCCTAAGTAACCTCAAAGCAAACTTGTGGAATGCATGGGTGGCATCCCATAATACCACACACCCTAAACATATCCCTGAAGTCACCTTATTCATACTTGCCATTTATAGGTGTCATTCTTGACCTACTTCATCTAGAGAAGGAACTATCAACTTAAATCAATCATATAATGGAAGGAAACTATAGAAACAATCCAAGATAAGAATACATCACATAAGGGAACACTTCATAAGTAGCTTCAAGTCATACTTGTGCCTTGTATGAATAGCATCCTATACTACCATTCACACTAAGTACTTCTTTAGGCTACCATACTCAATGATTACTAGTTATCATTCTAGACTATTAAAGAATAGCACCCTACTAGGCTAGACCTAACTACCATGGAAAACATACTATCATGCAAACCAAGCTATACAAGGAATAGTACAAGTATCCCAACCTAGCAACCATGCAAATATTCAATAATTCTAACACAAGCTACTCTTAGAAGAGTATGAATCCTCCATCCTAAGCTACCCTTAGGAGAGTATGGTGACTCAGTCCTAAACTATTCTTAGGAGAGTATAAGTCCTCTATCCTAAGCTACCATGAAGTGGTCTTGGCCTAACCATGTCATGCTACCATGAAGGCATTCTAATAATGCCAGTTCAAGCTACCCTTAGGAGAGTATAGATCCTCAAACATAAGCTACCAGGCATATACTAATTCAAGCTACCATGAAAAGCATCCCACAAGTTCTAATTCAAGTTAACCTTAGGAGAGTATGGTTCCTCCATCCCAAGATACCATGAGAACTACTAACTCATGCTACTTAAGTCAAACTATAAATGAAGGGATCATATGCCACCATTTCAAACTATTCTATTCTAACATGCTTTGATTCATCTTAGGTGATTAACACTTCAATCTAGAACCATTATAAGTGAGAAGACCTTTCACATTCTACATACATGCATTTATATAATTAGGTCCTGTGGGTAACAACCTTCCACCACAACTCTATCTATTTGTATACCAATTTTATGCAAGTTATTTCTTAATATTAGACTTACTCTATAAGCCCTGCTGATCATCAACTTTGATTTCAAGCCCTACTCTCAAGCTTTACTCTACAATCATCATATTTGTTTAGATCACAAGTCATAATAATCACAAAGCCTTAGTCATAGGAAATTCTAGTCATCATTCATCACAAAGTCCCAAATTCAATCATTACAAATCATGATCTATCATACATTCATAAATATAGTATCAATTCATCTTAACATGTTTTTATTCTTGTAAATTACCTATCCATAACAACTATTCTAGAAGATGACCTTAGAACCTTCAATTGCACCTTTTATGGCATAACCCACATAACTCAAATTCATGTATTGGACTAGCGTTAACCATGGAATTCACATAAATTCATCATAATATCATGAATAAACACTAAATTAATCATAAATATGTAGTATCCAACCAATTGGAATCATACCCAACTAAACCCACACATTGGAAGAAACCCTAGCTTAGATTGGCGTTCTTCTTCACCAATTTGAGGAAATTTTAGGGGACTCTATGGGTGGAAGAACCCATAGATGAATAATATAAGCATACCTTAATTCAATGTCCTACTAAGCTTGCTAATATGGAGGGATTTCTACCTAGCTTCCTTCTCTTCTTCTCCTTCTTATTCTTCTTCTTGGGTTTTCTAGAGATAGAAATATTTTAGATGAAGAACTTTGGGATCTTTTGGGGTTTTGGAAATAATTACTTAGTTGGGGTGGTTAATGACTTAAAATAATTTATATAGGTGTATAAAATACATATAAAACGAACCCCACATAAAAATAAATCAAAAAGTAATTTCTTATTTTAACATTCATTAGGCAGCCATGGTGCAAGGCACCACGACTGGGCTCACGGGACGTGGTCAAGACCACGAGCCATGGTCCTGTCCATGGTCCCTTGGGCAGTGGCTTGGCCAATGAGTCTTGGCCTTAAAAAACTAAGGCATGACCACGAGACCTCCCACGATCCGTAGTCAAGCCCATGATCTGTGGTGATGGTCGTGGTCTCTTAGGCAGTAGCTAGGCCCTAAGGCCTTTCCTCCGAAAAAGCTAAGGGGTCTTCACGAGCCCCTTCACGGACCGTGGTCAAGACCACTGGTCGTGAAGGTGGTCCTGGACCTTGGGAAGTGCTTGGCCAAGGTTGGCACAACCTTGGTCTTTGGCTTTACCCCTTTGCCTTGACACTTTCCCTTTCAACCCTCAAACGAACCCAAGGTGGTATTCTGTACTACGGGGTATAACCCATACCTTGATGTTCAACCACTAAGCCCCTCATTTTATGCACAGGAAGTCTCATCTACGACTATAACCCTCAACATCAAACTCTAGAACCGTAGCTTGAAGCTCTAGTTTGGTCTATTAATTTCCAGGGTATTACAGTATCAGTGTAAAGGGAATGCCCTAAAGTTTACTCAATTGTCAAAGTATGCTCCAACTTTGTGGCGGATTCAAGGGAGAAGATCAGTAGGTTTTTAACGGTCGTGCCCGACTTGGTAGAAAAAGAATGTCGTGTGGCAATGTTGTATCATATATGGATATCTCATGTCTCATGGTCTACGCCCAACAAATTGAGGAGTCAACGCTCAAAGAAAATCATAGGGAGGTTAAAAGAACCAGAACTGGTAATGGAAACTTCTCCAATACTAGGTCCAATGGACAAGGTAGACCAAAGTTCAAACAAAGGTTTTCCAACCAAGGATCCTTTAAAGCTCGAAGGGTTAACAAATATAGGGTCTCCAACTCTAAACCTCAAGGAGGTAATGGTAGCGGTTCTTATGTTTCTAGATCTACTTGTTCAATGTGTGGAAGAAAGCATGAGGGTAAGTGCCTAGTTTGCATGAATGGTTTCTATTGTTCTGGGAAGAGTGGTCATAAAATGAGAGATTGTTTGATGCTTATGGTCATAAAATGAGAGAGGGAAAGCAAGCTCTTCGTAATGGTTCAAACTCCAATGCTACAAAGCAAAACCAATTTAATGCTCTCCAAACCCATGGTGACCAAGAGAGCTCCCTAGATGTAGTGACCAATATGTTAAAAGTCTTTCTTATTAATGTTTATGCCTAGTTGGATCCTGGTGCTACTTTATCGTTTGCGACACCCTATGTGACAATGAGTTTTGATGTCCCTCCGAAGGTGTTATTAGAGTCTTTTTCTGTCTCTACCCTCATTAGTAATTTTGTGGTGGATAAGAGGGTTTATAGAAGATGGCCGGTTTCCTTATCCAATAGAGTTACTCTTGTTAATTTGGAAGAGCGTGACATGTTAGACTTTGATGTTATCTTGGGTATTGATTGGTTACATGCATGTTATGCCTCTATTGATTGTAGAACTTGGGTGGTTAGATTCCAATTTGCGAATGAGCCTATAATAGAATGGAATGGGGGAAATTCAATGCCTAGAGTGCAATTTGTGTCTTACCTTAAAGCTTGAAACATGATCTCGAAAGGTTGCTTTTACCATGTTGTAAGGGTGAGGGTTGTTGATTCTGAAACCCCCACTCTTGAGTCGGTTCACGTGGTTAATGAAATTCCAGAAGTATTCCCCTATTATTTTCTAGGTATTCCTCTCAGTGGGAAATACATTTTGGTATTGAACTTCTTCCGAATATGCAACCTATCTCTACTCCTCCTTATAGAATAGCTTTAGCCAAGTTCAAATAATTGAAAGAACAATTGAAGGATTCGTTAGACAAAGGTTTTAATCAAGCGAGTATGTCCCCATGGGGTGCTGTGGTGTTGTTTGTTAGGAAAAAGGATGGGTCGCTTAGAATGTGCATCGATTATTGCCAATTGAACAAGGTCACTATTAATAACAAGTATCCCCTTCCAAGAATTGATGACTTGTTTGACCAACTTCAAGGGGCTAATTATTTCTCTAAGATTGATCTTTATTCAAGTTATCACCAATTGTGGGTGAGAGGGGTTGATATTCCATAGATCACCTTCTGAACTTGATATGGTCGCTATGAGTTTATAGTAATGTCCTTTGGTTTCACTACTGCTTCAGCAGCGTTCATTGACTAAATAAATAGAGTGTTCCAACAATATCTGGACATGTTTGTGATAGTGTTTATCGATGATATTTTTTTTTATTCAAGGAGTGACAATGATCATGTTAACCAATTGAGAATTGTATTGCATGTTCTTAAGGACTATCAACTTTTCTCAAAGTTTAGTAAGTGTGAATTTTGGGTAAGATCTATGGTTTTCCTTTGTCATATTGTGTCATGTAAGGGTATTGATGTAGATCCTAAGAAGATTGATGTTGTCAAGAGTTGTCCTAGACCTCTCTCACCGACAGACATTAGATGCTTCTTGGGTTCGGTCGGCTACTATAGAAGGTTTGTTGAGCGATTTTCCTCCATTTCTTCCTCGTTGACAGCTTTGACTCTAAAGAAGGTTATGTTTGTGTGGTTGGAAGCTTGTGAGAAAAGTTTCTAAGAGTTGAAAGTTAGACTTACTTTCGCTCCGGTGTTGACATAACCAGAAGGTAAATGTGGTTTTGTGGTGTATGGTGAAGCATCTAGAGTTGGGTTGGGATGTGTACTTATGCAAAATGGTAAAATGATTACCATGTGAAAAATTATCCTACCCATGCCTTTCAGTTAGCGGCAGTTGTGTTTGCCTTAAAGATATGGAGGCATTATCTATATGGGGTGCATGTTGATGTTTTTACCGATCACAAGATCTTACAATATTTTTTTATTCAAAAGGACTTGAATCTTCCCTAAACAAGGTGGATAGAATTGTTGAAGGATTATGACATGCATTTTCTTTATCACCCCGACAAGGCCAATGTGGTAGTGGACGCTCTTAGTCGGTTGTCTATGGAATGCTTTAATTACCATGTTTGTCACGACCCAAGGGTACACCCTAGGTGTAACATGCAGTACTTCACCTGAAGGGGTCTCATGCAGGACTTTTGCATATCATAAAATAAGATAATAGAAATGTACAGAAATTTAAAAACTTTTATCCAAACAATCGAAAACTTTTCATAAAATTCAAGCGGAATCTTAACTACACTTTTGTCTCAAACCATCTAATACAACTTTTTGAATATAAATCCTAGGATATAGCACATTCAATTGTCTCAACATGAAATAAAATACATAAAGGAAATGGTGTGTTTTGTCTGTGAAGATATGAGGACTCACCATAATCTTGAACACCTTTGCTCCTTAGAAACCTATCTCCAAGAATGTAATTCAATCTCCGAACCCTACATTTGGTGAGAATGTAGGCAATGTATGCATTACTACAAAATGTACTAATTATGTTAGCTAGCACAGTCATAAGAGCATAAGACAAGGGTTAGTCAATATAAGACAAAATCCATAATAATATGAAATACTTCATGAAACATAAACTATAGGCATAAGAGACAATATCATGATAATAAGCAAAGTCTCCAACATAAGCATCATATAAACCTTATCCAACTCTTAGTGTTTCATATCATAAAAGGACTATTTTGAAGTAACCTCAAAGTATACTTGTGCCATGCAAGAATAGCATCCCATAATACCATCCAAGCTAAGTATCCCTTTTGGTCATTTAAATCATAGTGTAAATGCATGGTCAAGTCTTAGGCTTTCATATCATAGGAGCAATAGACCCCTAAGTAACCACAGAGCACATTTTTGCAATGCATGAAGGGAATCTCATAATACCATTTGCACTAAGCATAACCTTGAAGTCACTATATACATACCTACCATTCACTTAGTCTCATTCTTTAGCTTACTTCATTTAGACAAGGCAATTATCACCTTAAGTCAATCATGTCTTGGAAGGCAACTATAGCAACAAGCCAAGCTAAGCCTACACTATGTAAAAGAACACTTCATAAGTAGCTTTAAGCCATACTTGTGCAATGTATGAATAGAATCCCATACTACTATCCACACTTACTACCACTTTAGGCAATCATATTCAAATGATTACCATTTATCATTCTAGACTATCAAAGAATACCACCCTATAAGGCTAGTCCAAGCTAGACATCTCGCTAACATAACTATATTATGCTATGCTTACTACCTTGAAAGGCACACTAACATGCAATCCCAAGCAATGCTAGGAAGGGTACAAGTGTTTCATCTTAGCTAACATCAAATAGTCTTAGACCTAAGTCATGGTACCCTTACAAGCACACTTAAGATGCCAATGTTAGCTACCCTTAGGAGAGTCTTATTCCTCAATCCTAAGCTACCCTTAGGAGAGTATGATTCCTCAATCCTAAGCTAGCCTTAGGAGAGTATAAGTCCTCTATCCTACGCTACCATGGAATGGTCTTGGCCAAATAAAGTCATGCTACCATGAAGGCATCCTAAAAATGCTAGTTCAAGCAACCCTTAGGACAGTCTAAATCCTCAATCCTAGGCTACCATGACTATCCCTAACTCAAGCTACTATGAAATGGATCTTACAATGACAAGTCAAGCTACCCTTAGGAGAGTATAGATCCCCAATCCTAACCTACCAATCTTTGTCTAGTTTTACCAATTCAAGCTATACATGAAGGGAACATATGTCAAAACTTCAAGCTATTCAAGACTAACAAGCTTTGATTCATTTAAGTTTATTAAGCCACCCTAGAATCATTTTATGTGAGAGAACCTTGGATCTCCTAGGATATTTATGCCCAAGAGTGTAAATGAGAAAAAATACACAACAATATCACATCATATTAGCTTTTACCCCTAAAGCTCTAATATTGATGACTACAAGACTTATTCTCAAGCTTTATGGCTTACTATCTCCATTATACCTAGATTTCAAGGTAATCTAATCACATTCTTCAATAGTAGGTGATTCTAGTCATAATTGAGCATAAAGGTTCAATTTCAACTTTACTAGTCTTGATCCTTCATATTAAACGAAGTCTAGTTCATTTCATGTCTATATGTTCCTAACCTTTAACAACTACTACACATGAAATTGATTTTTGAAGATCAATTCTAATTCTTCACTATCACCTTTCATGACATAAACCCACACAATATCAAATTCGTCAATTAGAGCAGGGTTTACCCAAAAAATTACATAAATTCATCATAATATGATAATTCAATGTTAATTCATTCGTAATTAGGTATTATCCACTAGATTGGAAACATACCCATCACTACCCACAATGGAGTAACAAACCCTAGCTAGATTAGGGTTTTCTTCACAATTGGAGGGAATCTAAGGGGCCCTATGGGTGGAAAAACCAATAGATGAATAAGCTAACATACCTTAATTCAAAGCTCTACTAATATTGAAACAATGGAGGGATTTTGACCTAGCTTTTTTCTCTTCATCCTCTTCTTCTTGTGTTTTTTCTAGAGAGAGAAATATTTTGAGGTGAGGAACTTTGGGATGTTTTGGGCTTTTGGAATTAATCCGTGGTCAAGACCACTGGTCGTGGTGATGGTCGTGGTCCATGATCCAATAGACTTGTCCCAAGTCCTTACTTCCCACCAGGCTAAGGGATCTTTTCGAGAATACCCACGATCTGAGGTCAAGACCAGTGGTCATGAACATGGGGCAGTACCTTGCCAAGGTTGGGGCAGCCTCGGCCTCTCGCTTAGGCTTTTCCCCTTTGCCTTGGCACTTGCTTTTGTGACCTCAACCACACCCTTAATGGTCTTCTAAACTATGTGGTGTAACATTTACCTTGACGTTTAACCCTTGAACCCCCCTTTCTATGTACGGTAAGTCTCATCGACGAATCTAATGTTCATATCAAACTGTAGAACCCTAGCTTAAGGCTCTAGTTTAGTCTACTAGTTTCCGGGGTATTACAATATCTCCCCCTTGGGATCATTCGTCCTCAAATGACATTTATAAACACTTCTTTAAGGAAACAACTCTAGACTAGCAGCCCATCAGGCATGCAACACATCTAAGTGCACACAACCAAGGAGGAAAGCTTCGACTCAAAGCTCAACATACTCAATGCAACACAAGGGAGTAGGAACTACATCTAACAACCCAAATTGTATTAACTTCTATATCTACTCATATCCATGGAGGAACTAGCATCTCATGAATTCTATATGCAACTCTCTTCAAATGCACTACAACATGAGGCAATACAATGCATATAAGTCATTTCTATCAAGACCTAAAGTTTTTCATGAACATGAATACAAAGAAATCATAGCAACACACAGGCAAAAATTAACCATGATAGATAGGCACACCATCTCCCCCTTGGGAGTGAGCCTATACAAACTCTTCTAAACATCATTCATTCTAAGGACAACATCAAAGGCCAACATAGCAAGTCACAGAATACAAGTAATCCGGAAATATATTAAAGCATAAAACACATACCGGTAGCAACATAAGGAGAACATTCTTGATCATTTTTAGCTTGAAGGACTTAGAACCTATTCTTTTTTTGAACAATCTCTTCGAGCCCACTAGTATCAACATGCTTACCTTTTCTTTTTTTGAACAATCTCTTCAGGACCACTACCGGCCAAATACCTACCCTCATGTCTTTTACCACACTTAGCATAAGGGGGCCATAGGGACTCATTAATAATCCCTTATGGCCTAGGGGTAGACACCCTCTCATCCTTATGCTTACTAGCATTAGAAAAGCCTTGTCCAGAAAACTTTTGTTGATTCCTAGAATGACCATGTCAATTGGACCCATCATGAAAGGACTTATCATTATCCATCCTACACCTCTTTTTCTCCCTAGATTTTACCTGTTCAACTTTTTCTTCACCAATTTGTTGAGCATACATCATAAGATGTGAGATATCCATAACATCATGGAGCACTGTCGTACGACATTTTTTTGCTACCACTTTGGACACACCTATGAAATATCTACTCATCATATCCCTTGGACTTGCTACCATAGATGGATCATACTTAGACAATAGAGTAAATTTCAAGGAATACTCCTTAACACTCATACTACCCTGCTTAAGGTTGATGAACTTTTCCACATTAGCTTCCCTCAACTCTTGGGGGAATAACCTATCAAGAAATTCCTTCTTAAACACTTCCTAAACTATATGACCCGCTTCTACCAGCCTAGCATATTTCCATTGCTCATACCATATTTTGGAAACATCCTTTAATTTGTAAGGGCTAGTTTTGCTTTTTCTACCGAAATTACCCCCATGATAGCTAGCACCTTATAAACCTCCTCTATAAACCCATTATGATTCTCTTCCATTTTGGAGCCACTAAACTCCAGAGTGTTCATCCTCAATAACTATCTTACCCTAGAAGCAGACATCCCCCTTATTGGGTTTGCCAGAGCTACCACCTACCTATTCACTTGTGCCTTCATGTCTTGGGCCAATATTAAGAAGGCCGACCTAATAGCTGCATCAGAGATATCCGGAGGATCACTTGGAGCTTAAGAAAGAGCTTGGTGTGGAACTTGGAGAGGAATCTCTTGGTCTTCATTGCCTTCCTCACCTCTCCTAGCATTTGTCCTTGTATTAGCCATACCCTGAAAAGCAACGTGCATGGATTAGAAGAAGGGCCTAGTAAATCCAAACTCTAGGGAAAGACTTAGAGAGTTAAGAAGTGAGATTTCCTAAGCATCCAATAGCTGCCTCTTCATAAATATGGCGCGCTTCACATTTATGAATAAGACTCTACTAGACGTGGTTTGAGACAATCCTAGAACCATTCTAAACCTTGTACTTTGATTACCAAGTTTCTCACAACCCAAGGGTACACCATAGGTGTAACATGGCGTACTTGACCCCGAAGGGGCTCATACAAGCCCTTAGCATATCATAAAATAAGATAATAGTAAAGTACGGAAAATTTAAAAACTTTTATCCATACAATTGAAAACTTTTCTTAAAATGCAAGCAGAAGTCTTTACTACACTTTTGTCTCAAACAATCTAATGCAACTTTCTGAATAAAAGTCTTGGGACATAGCCCAGACAATAGTCTCAACATGAAATAAAAGACATAAAGGAAATAGTGGGTTTTGTTCGCGAAGATATGAGGACTCACAAAAATATTCAACTCCTTTGCTCCTTAGAAACCTATCTACAAGAATAGAACTAAATCGCCAAACCCTACATTTGATGAGAATATAGGCAAAGTATGCATTAGTACAAAATGTACTAAATATGTTACCTGGAATAATCATAAGAGCATAAGACAAGGGTTAGTCAATATAAGACATAATCCATAATCATATGAGATACTTCATGAAACATAAACTATAAGCATAAGAGACAATATAATAATAATAAGCAAAGTCTCCAACATAAGAAGCATATATGCCTTACCCAAGTCTTAGTTTTTCATATCATAAAAGGACTATTCTCAAGTAACCTCAACGTATACTTGTGCAAGCAAGAATAGCAACCCATAATACCATCCAAGTTAAGTATCCCTTTTGGTCATTTTAATCATAGTCTATATGCATGGTCAGGGCTTAGGCTTTCATATCATAAGAGTATTATACCCCTAAGTAACCTCAAAGAACATTTGTGCAATGCATGAAAGGCATCCCATAGTACCATTCGAACTAAGAATAACCTTGAAGTCACCATATGCATACCTACCATTCAATTAATCTCATTCTTTAGCTTACTCCATATAGACAAGGGAATTATCACCTTAAGTAAATCATGTCTTGGAAAGCAAATATTGCAACAATCCAAGCTAAGTCTAAATTATATAAGACAGCACTTCATAAGTAGCTTCAAGCCATACTTGTGAAATGTATGAATAGCATCCCATACTACTATCCTCACTAAGTACCACTTTAGGCTATCATACTAAAATGATTACCATTTATCATTCCAAACTACCAAAGAATATTAGGCTAGACCAAGCTAGGCATCTTGCTAACATAACTATATTATGCTAAACTAACTACCTTGGAAGGCGCACTAACATGCAAGCCCAAGTTATTCATGGTAGGGTACAAGTGTTCCATCCTAGCTACCATGAAATAGTCTTAGATAAACTGAGTCATGCTACCCTTACAAGAACAATTAAGATGCTAGTGTAGCCAATCCTTAGGAGTGTATGATTCTTCAATCCTAGGTTACCCATATGACAGTCTGATTCCCAAATCCTAAGCTACCCTTACGAGAGTATACGTCCTCTATCCTAAGCTAACATGAAATGGTCTTGGCCAAACCAAGTCATGCTACCATGAAGTCATCCTACAAATGGTAGTTCAAGCTACCCTTAGTAGAGTATAAATCCTCAACCCTAGGATACCATGACTATCCCTAACTCAAGCTACAATGAAATGCATCTTACAATGCCAATTCAAGCTACCCTTAGGAGAGTATCGATCCTAATCCTAAGCTACTAATATTTGTCTTGTTTTACTAAGTCAAGCTATACATGAATGGAACATATGTCACAACTTCAAGTTGTTCTAGACTAACAAGCTTTGATTCATTTTAGGTTATTAAGCAAACCTACAATCATTCTATGTGAGAGAACCTTGGATCTCCTAGCATATTTATGCCTAAATGTGTAAATGAGAAACAATACACAACAAGATCACATCGTATTAGCTTTTAACCCCAAAGCCCTAACATTGATGACTTCAAGCCTTATTCTAAAGCTTTACTTCTTACTATATCTATTATACCTAGATTTCAAGGTAATCTAATGACATTCTTCATTACTAGGTGATTCTAGTCATAATTGATCATAAAGGTTCAATTTAAACTTTACTAGTCATGATCCTTCATATTAAAGAAATTCTAGTTCTATTCATGTCTATATGTTCCTAACCTTGAACAACTACTACACATGACATTGATTTTAGAAGATCAATTCTAATTCTTCAATTTCACCTTTCTTGGCATAAACCCACACAATATCAAATTCATCAATTAGACTAGGGTTTACCATAGAAATAACATAAATTCATCACAATATAATAATTCAATGCTAATTCATTCATATATAGGTTTTATCCACTAGATTGGAATCATACCCATCACTACCCACAATGTAGGACGAAACCCAAGCTAGATTGGGGTTTTTCTACACAATTGGGGAAAATCTAAGGGGCTCTATGGGTTGAAGAACCCATAGATTAATAAGCTAACATACCTTAATTTAAATCCCTACTAAGCTTGCAACAATGGAGGGATTTTGACATAGGCTCCTTAGTTTTTTCTCTTCTTCTTGAGTTTTTTCTAGAGAGAGAAATATTTTGAGGTGAAGAATTTTTGGATCTTTTGGGTTGTTGGAATTAATGACTTAGTTGGGGTGGTAAAGGACTTAAAATACTTTATATAGGTTTATAAAATCCATACAGAATGACCCCCACTTAAACAAATTAAAAAGGAATTTACTAAACTACCCTTCCCTAGGCAGCCCATTCTCACGCACCACGAGAGGACCTCACGAGCCGTGATCCTGCTCATGGTCATTGGGACAGTGTCTTGGCTAAAGTGTCTTAGCCTTTACAAAGCTAAGGCATAACCACCAGACCTCCCATGATCTATGGCCAAGACCACTGGTCGTGGTCCATGATCCAGTAGCCTTGTCCCAAGGCCTTGCCTCCCACCCAGCTAAGGGTTCTTCATGAGACCCCCAACGACTCATGGTCTAGACCACTGGTCGTGAAGGTTGTGAGCATGGGACAGTACCTTGCCAAGGTTAGGGCAACCTTGGCCTTTGGTTCAGGCTTTGCCCCTTTTCCTTGGCACTTGCCCTTGTGACCCTTAGACAAACCCTAAATAGTTTTCTAAACTATGGGGTATAACACGTGCATTCACATTTAACCCCTAAACCCCCCATTCTAAGTACATGAAGACTCATCGACTACTCTAATCCTCTTATCCAACTCTAGAACCCTACCTTAAGGCTCTAGTTTAGTCTAATAGTTTCTTGGGTATTACAAAGCTTCATTGAAGGAACTAAGCAATAATTCCATGAAATCATGATAATCAGATTAAGAATACTATAACAGCTAAATCACAACAAATATCTAATGTTTTCGAAGACCTAGGTGCAAGCAAGATATAACTAATCAAGAATCTTACCAAATTCTAGGACCTAGTTTAAGAATGAAATCCACAAGTGAAATCCCACATACCTAGTGCTGAATTTTAGGGAGATATCTTTCGATTTCGAGGCAGGAACTGAATAAAACTTATTGCATATTCTTGAGAAAGCTATCACCTATTTCTTCCCCTTTTACTCCATGTTTTTATGTATTTTGGTTAATAAACATTTTAGTTATGTTCTGACTAGGTTATTAGGCTTAGACTGAGTAAAGCGACGTAGTTCAGGTGTAAACTGACGTAGTTTAAGTGCCCAAACACATAGGAAAAAGACCTAAATGGCCATAACATAAAAGATGACGAAGGCCACCCACGAAGGGACCTATGGTCCGTGAGTTGACGTACCAACCATAGGTACGGGTCATCGGTCAAGTCTGCCCGACAGTTCATACTAAAACGAGCATACCATTTTACTTGGAGATGTGATTTTATCAAATTCGGTGGTGTTGGAAAGAGGTTTCCATTTTATTTCATTTGATAGGTCATGCGAAACCTAATCCTCTTTTGCTAAGATTTATGATCGTTTGAAGTTGACCCAAAAATAATTTCCCTCTAACTGGTTGTTGACCCTCACCTACTGTCCGTAGGTCCAACCATTGACCGTACTGGTTGACCGTTGGTGAGATAAGAAACTATAAAGATTTGGGCCTTAATGACAGAACCCCACCTACGATCGGTGGGCCTACCTTTGGTCCGTGGTTGGTTCCATTGGTATTGGCCCCAACTTTTCTGAAAACTAGGATTTTCTTTATTTTGAGACCCGAGGTGTTACAATATTTCTCCATTGGGAACATTTGTCCTCAAATGAAGTCTAAACATGTTGAATATGGAGGGAAGGAGTTGCAATCCCTACCACCGAGTACTAGAAACTAATTTTTGACTGAATTGAGTTCCAATGTCATGCAAATATGCTGAAAATGCAAGAATAGCTGATGGAACAAGATACTAAGACTGAATCTACGCAAGAGTAAACTGAGAGACTTGAGAGAAAACAATTATCTCGAGTTGAAACGGAATCTGAAGAAAAGAGATGAGGATATTTGGCCTTCATGGCTGCTTCTTATTTGCAAGTAGCTCCCTCTACGGACTTACTCCTTTAAGATTGTCAAATCTCATCACCCCCTTCGTAGGTGATACTTTCAGGAAAGCCCAATCATCTATCTCAAACTCTAAGTTCCTTCTCCCTACATGTGCATAAGACATCTGTGTTATGTGTATTTCTAATGAACTGAACTTTTTTCCATAGTTTCATAAACCGAATCTGTCCCAATCAAGGTTGTTTCACCTACTCATCAACCTTAGAAAAACATAAGCGACCATCTCCCCCTTTGGAGAAAAACTCTACTTTCTATTGATGAACTGTACCTTCCAACTGGAATAATATAGGATCACTGTCATGTTTTTCCTTAACATGTGAGACACAACCCTCTTGAGATTATCTTTCTTGCCTTAAGGTAAGAGGTAAATCGACCGATAGGCACTGAGCTACTACCCTTCTATTCTAAGAATGGCTTGTTTAAAAATTGAAATTGAACTATCCTAGTTCTACAATCGATTGAGGCATAAACAGAATGTAACCCAACCACGCTTAGAATTATATAAAAACCTACCATTTCTAACCCTACAAGATCTGCTGAGCTAATTTTCTAAGAGACTATGACAGGGAAATTTATGTATACCTATCTAACTATAATTGGGTCACCAATTGGAGTAGGAACTTAGAAGGGTTCTGAAAGAGTTTCTGGACATGCACTCATACCACACGATTCCTTCCACTGCTATAAAGTGTAGGCATTCCCTTCAATGCATGCATGACATTCTCCTTCAATGAGTCTGTTGGACCTGTTGCCTGATTCCTTGTGTTATCTCTTCTGGGAGGAATTTTTCAAAATGTGAAGAGTAAGATTCAGAAGGAGATTGAACAGAGTTCATAATCACACACGATAAGAATAGTAAGAAAGCGAAGTTTTTCCTAAAACACTTCGTAGCGTCCCTCTCATTAGATATGGTGCACTTTACACTCATGAAAGAGACTCTACTTAGTGCGGCTTTTCAGACATCCTATGAATCATGAACCTAATGCTCTGAAACCAATTTTTTTAAGCCTCGAGGCTACCCCCTGGACATAAACACGGGACCTAGGATAGCGAGTGACCCCAAGCTAACCTTGAGATGACATATCATAAGCAAACTAAACAAATCTATAGAAGATAAACTAATGCGAAAGCTAAATAATGAGATAACTCAATCATGAAGAATACCCAATACTGGTCTAAACATATATAAATTCTAAGAGTTTATTAATACTTGACAATCACTGCAAACTCAGGCTGAATCTAATATTGTTGTCTAAAATAGCCTTTAACTGACTAAAGTTGTTCGAACATTCCCCCAACTTACTCTACATATACAGAAACTGAAATAAAAGACTAAATCTGAAAAACGTGTCTATTGTTCTCGAAATATGAGGACTCACCACTGAAAATGCTGAACGTGGAATGGGAACTGATCTACGTCGTGATCTGAATTATGAGTACCTGAACCTATATCATGAAAGGATGTAACGTAGAGTATACATCAATACTTGGAATGTACTAGGCCTGCAAGACATAGAATAAAGATGAACAAATATATAACTTAACAAAGCAGATCTGAACATTGACATAATTTTGAACAGAAACATAGATATTCAAATATAACTGAAAATTGAACTAAATGCAATGACCAAGCACTAATCGTGAATTTAGCATGAATAGACTGAATATTGAAGTATAACAGAAAAACTGGTCAATGCACTAGAGTTTGACTGTGGGAGCTACTATTAACCGACATAAAACCACATGAGCTAAACGTGGAGTCTGATGTATATTCCCCATCGAGAGGACCTAATATACTTTAACAGGGGTATAAAGGCATGACTATTCGATTTATTTGCCCCATCCAAAGGACCCAATATACCTTGCCAAGGATGTAAAGGCATGATTGGCATGATCACTAAACATGATGCCCAACAGTGCTATTTATAATCCTACCGGGGCACGTACTTATGGGACTAGGAGAATACGCTAAACCCTAGTCCAACTCGGTGCTATGCTTACTTCCAACTGGAATGTGTAAGACACAACTTAACTGAAATACTAGATTGGCTCAATATTCTGACATGCTAACTAAGAATGCAAAATTTAAGTACTGGTAATGAAAGATACGAAATCTGAGGCATGTATATATGTTTATCTGACCTAGCAAGTGTAATTCATGAATTAATCGAATCTACACAACTAGGGTGATGAGTTTCATGCAACGAACTAAGTAATGATTCGACAAAAACATGATAATCTGATTAAGTATACTATAACACCTAAATAACAACCAATATATAAGGTTTTAGAAACCATAGGTCTAAGAAAGATATAACGAATCAAGAATCTAATTGAGTCCTAGGGACCTAGTGGATGAAAGGAATACACCAATGAAATCCCACATACCTTGTGACAAAATTCATGGTGAAATATTTCTATTTTTGGGCTGGAATAGAAGAAAACTTGGTGCATGTTCTTGAGAAAGCTGTCACCTCTTTCTTCCCTTTTTTCTCTAAGTTCTAATGAATTTTGGTGATTAAAGGTTTTGGTTATGTTCTGACTAAGTAAAATGACGTAGTTCAGGTGTATAGCGATGTAGTTTAAGGGGCCCAACGCATACAAAAAAGACCTAAATTATCCTAACTTTAAAATTGATGAAGACCACCCACGGAGGGACTAGCAGTCTGTGGGTTGACCTACATACCATAGTTTGGGGTCGTTGGTCAAGTCTGCCCAATAGGGCTTCACTAAAATGAGCATAAATTTTTACTCAGAGATGGGATTTTTGTATACTTGGTGGCATTCGAATGAAGATTCAATTACCTTTCATTTGATAGGTCATGGGCCACCTAATTCGTTTTGTGCTAAAATTTATGACCGTTTGAAGTTGACCCAATAACAATTTCCCTCTAACTGGCTGCTGACCCTCACCTACGATAAGACCTATGGTCCGTAGGTCCAACCAAATACCGTACTTGTCAACCGTGGGTGAGATCAGAGACAATAAAGATTTGGGCCTTAAGGATGGAAGCCCACCTACAGTTTGTGGTTGTTGTTATGGTCCGTGGGTGGTTTCATTCGTACTAGCACCAGATTTTCTGAAATCTAGGATTTTCTTTATTTTGAGACTCGAGGTGTTCCAATATTTTTGAATCTTTATTTAAGTTTGTTGTTTTATATCTTGTGTATCTTCTTTGCAATGTTTTCTGTTTGATTAGGGATGAATCAAATTCAATTGAATTGGATTGGTTTTGCAAGTGAGACGCAGAAACTAGAAGTTTTTGTTGTCAAAACAATTGTAGAAAAAGCGACATACAGGGTTGTTTTGTCAGTCTTTTATCTAAATTTTATTTTTTAAAGAACCCAAAAAAGCAATAGATAGGGTCCTCTAGTCTGTCGCATTCCTGGGTTTTATTTTTTGAAAAATCAAGAAAAGAGACAGTCAGGGTTATTTAGTGTGTCTCTTTTCAAGATTATTAAAAAATAAAAAAATTAAGACAAGCGACGGACTTTGTCTCTTTTTGAAGATAAAAAAAAATTAAAGATTAAAAAACAATAACGTATGACGTCGCATTTTCAAAAATATAATCAAATAAAAAACCAAAAGCGCCGCAGTCTGTCGCTTTATAAAGGAGTCAAGCCAAAAAGCGACGAGATTGACTGCATCGCTTTTCCGTCGCTTTTGGCAAAAAAAGTGAAGCATTCCATCACTTTTTGGTAGTTTTTTAGTAGTGGTAGTTCCTCCTATAACGTGAGAAATGTTAAAATTTCATGTATAATGGGTTGTTAGGTGTAGTTCTTACTTCTTTGTGATGCATTGAGTATCTTTAGCTTGGAGATGAAGTTTCTCCTTGGTTGTGTGCATTTAGATGAGTTGCATGCATGACGAACTGCAACTCTTGAGTCGTTTCCTTTAAGAGGTGCCTAAAATATCATTCAAGGATGAATGTGCCCAAGGGGGAGATAATATAACACCTTGGAATTTAGTAGTCTAAGTTAGGAGCTAAGTGTTATGGCATGAACTAGAGATTTGGAACCCCCCAAGAAAGTATCCTCGAGTCGTGAAGGGCATCACGAGTCGTGGTTGTGCCCAAAGACCTTAGGAAGGGGCTTTCAAAGCTGCCTCACCTCCATTCCTCGTAGTGGGGACCAAAGATTGTGGTGAGGGGCGTGGTGGCCAGGAAGTATGCTCCCCAAGGCTGCCAAAACAAGGGACACTCCCACGAGCCACTTGACAGCTCGTGAAGTTTACCACTGTGCTCATGAAGGTGAGTTATTTCTTAGGGGTTAAAGGGAAGGTTACCTACCTACTTGATCATGACCACGAAAGGTTATGAGTCCATAATTTGGACTCATTTAGGAGTTTATTATAATAGATTTAGTATCCTCAAATGCCTATTTTGTGCCAATAACTGTTGTAAATCCTTGATTTCAAGGTATTTGTATTCAGGAAAAAATCATGGACACTAATGCGGAAAAAGGAACAATGCAGCTAAAAGAACGAAGAAAAGAAGGCTTGGTGATCACTTAACCCATTGCGTGAGTCGCCCAATAGCTATGATCTCGCCTAAAGTTATAGTGTGCCAAGCCATAAAATCATGTCGGCGATGGAATAGAGGAGCCGGCGTGTCACTGACCTGTTCTGCGATACAGTGTATGATCGCCCAAAGTTACAAAATGTGAGGATGTTGAAGGCCAATATAAAAAGGCGAGGCAATTGACCAAAGGGCGGATCGCCGAGTGGATCGGCGATCTTGACTTACTGCGCCGAATGGTTATTCACAACAAATTTTTGGCAACTATAAATATGTTTTTAAATTATTAGTTTAAGGTAGTTTTTGAGTTTTTCAGAATATAAATTGTCTTATCAATTTGAGAATAGAACTCTGAGTTGGGAGACAATATTTTTCTTTTGCTTCGAAGAATTGAAGTTTTCCATTTTTGAGAAATTAAAAGTGGGTCTTTGAGATTCTTCAATTTGGACCTTTGTAAAGACGAAATTAATTTTACCTAGTTGATGGATACACAATTTGGTAATGATTTCTAACGTTTTCTGATATCTAGCTAAAACACCAATTCTTGGGCTGATTTAGTTGTTGGGTATTCTTAATTGATCGTTTGAATGCTGTTTAAAACTAATTTCAATCAGTAATTGTTATTTAATTTAAAGGGTTGTAGTTGCAAATGCAACTCTACTTTTGTGTTTTTGTCTTGCTCGAGAGAGAGGTTTTAAAACTAAGATTTCTGATTTGATGTTCTGTGGGTATTGGGTTGTCATGGGTTCAGCTCGAGAGAGTGAATCCTAAACCTTTTTCCACACATTCAGCTCCAGAGAGTGAATGGACTAAAGCGTAGGCTGTTATTAATTGCTGCTTATTGGTGTTCGAGAGAAACCAATTTGATTCCGGGTAAATTGTTCGAGAAAAAATTTATCCCCACTAAAGTCTAGCTTTTTCACTGATTTACAACTATTTACTATCAATTGCAATTACCCATTTGTCTACCTTAGCCTATAATACAATCACATCCCAAGAACTCATCTCTTTACTTGTTTATTCGTATTATTTGTTGTTGCTATAGTTGATAATTACAATCTAAACCCCCTATTATTTGACACTTGTGTCACCCTTTAATTTGAACTATGCTTTTATTTGTAAATGTTTTTACCTATGATTGACCTTAACATATTTGCACTTGGCTCTTTAATTTTAAGCACGTACCACTCTTTGTTGGATACGACCCCAACTCACTTAGTTGGGTTATATTATTGACTAACAATCGTTGGTACTCAGTATTGGATGAAGTGTCCTGTTACGTGAAATCAAAATTGTGCCGCTGCCGGGAAGTGTTGTTTAAGATTCTTTAGTTAAGTTAAATTTTATTCTTGTTAGTCATTGTTGAACTTATTTAATTTTTAGTTGTGGTTTGTGTGTTGCTGTTTGAGCAGAGAATTGTAGCATATCTGGTAGCAACAGTGACCACCTTCCCTTGAGATTGATGATTTTAGGGATAACATCCTAAATTTCAAACAATTGGAGGGTGAAACTATTTATGAGTTGTGGCAAAGGTTTAACACCCTATTGCAGCAGTTCCCAACTCATGCGATTCCAGATAAGATGCTTTTGGAATTGCTCTACCGGGGTCTTAGCCCTGTAAATAAAATAATGGCTGACCAAATCTCTCCAGGTGGTCTCGTCCAGCTACCTTATGATCAAGAAGCCCAAATCCTTGATAACATGGTCAAGACCAACAAGGAGAAAGAAAAAGACCAACAGTTAGCCAAAGTGTTAATCCAGCTGGATGTCTTGGCCAAAAAATTCATGGAATTAGAGATAGTGTCCAAGAGGAAGGACATATACATTCCCCCTCACAAGAAACAAAAAAAGAAGAAGCAAGAGGGTGGGCAAATTGAAGAGGTCATCTTACTCACTCTACACAAAGTCGAAGAGCACGACAGAGTATTGGAGGAGTTAAGAGAGAATTTCTTTGTAACGACCCTAAAAACGAATAAGTGAAACTACAGCTTAAAGTCTGTGTGTTAGAGTTTGATGTGAGGTTTGATAGTGCTTTATGTTGTGTCGAGCCATGGTTGAGCTATTTAGGGGATAGAGGTCAAAGTACGACACCCCAAGGACCACCCTAAGGGTCCTTGAGGAGGACCCTAAGTCTGAAACCCAATACCCCAAGGAAATCAAGAGGCTGCCCAAAATATGGTGACCTACGGAAGGGGTCCACGCCCCGTAGGTCCATCCACGCCTCGTTGATGGCCTCCGTAGGTTAAGGGGCCCCAAACCAAGACACATCCCCCAGTGATGGAGGGGCATTACGGTCGGTGGTCCCATCCACGATCTGTGGATGGGGGTGTCATGAATTGGACCTGCAATCTGGTTTTTTGACTCGGCCATTGTTGGGGCTAATTGGTAAATTCACCCCAAGTCTCTTTATGTGTGTGGA
The DNA here is from genome assembly GCA_029582585.1 of Solanum bukasovii. NCBI lineage: Eukaryota > Viridiplantae > Streptophyta > Magnoliopsida > Solanales > Solanaceae > Solanum > Solanum bukasovii. The sequence continues at coordinate 122,811 of JAJOOI010006682.1, forward strand.
CGGTTATTTTAGGATTATTATGACATTTTAAGTGTATTAAAACATTTAGACCCTATTTTAGATTCAGAATTCAAATTCCCAAAACCAAAACCCCTCCTTCTCCAAATATCTTTTGTCTAGAACTCCATTGTAGATCAAGGTCAAGTTCATGCTAGGGTTGGGGATTTCAAGGTGTTTCTTCTTCGATTATCATGGGGAATCAATAGCAAGGTATGATGCTCTTTATCCTTGTCTAATTTTCCATTCAAGGAGCTAATTCCTAAGTGATTTCAACTAATGAAATATAGGGTTTTACTCAATCTCATGGGTTCTTTCATCAAACATTTTCAAATGATTTCCAATGAAAAATTATAATTGTATTGATGTTTAATTGATGATTTACGATGAAAATACTCTATGAACCCAGGATTTCTCTCAAATCCTAAATTGTGCCTTATGTAGTGGGTTTATTGATTATGTATTAATGTTGATGATGAAATGTGAAGGGTTTATTTAATGTAATGTTGTCTCTAGTATTGGTAGACTTAGGTGCCCTCTTCCTGATAAATGAAAGCTATGTTGAATGTTATCTCTTGAATTGGTAGCATAAGGAATCCTTTTCTTTTATTGATGAATGTGATCACGAATGAGGTATATTGACTTGGTAGGCCTAGGCATACTATTCTTGAATAATGAATGAATCTTGACTTAATTTCATAATGATCATGAATCGGTAGGCCTAATGTTGGCAGCCGTTTCATAAATGACTAATGAATGTGTTGATGATTTAGAATTGGTAGACCTAAGGTTGGTAGCCTTTTCATGAATGAATGAATGAATGTCTTGAGTGGGTCGACCAGATGTTGTTAGCCTTCTATAAATGACTAATGAGTATTTTAGGCTATGTCTTGAACCGGTAGACCTATGGTTGATGGCCCTTCATGATGAGTCTAGAACCCAATGTGAATGTAAAACCTTGAAATGGTAGACCTAATGGTGGTGGTCCTTTCATGTGTGAAATGATGAACCTTGTATCGGTAGACATAAATGTGGTGGCCCTTCTTGGAAAGTCAATGAGCTATCCTTAATGTACCTTGAATCTGTAGACCTAATTGTGGTTTCCCTTTCTTGTGTAATATACCTTGGGTCGGTAGGCCTAATGTTGGTGGCCCTCTCAAGTACAACAATGTAATATGAATGAACATCTCTATGGGAATGGAGGCTAAGCACCTAGTGGATATGGCTAAGATGGTGGCTCTTCCAATCTTAGACTAGAGTCCAATGAACATCTTTCTTATCCCATAACTATGTGCCTACATAGGATGTGTACTAGTTCTACCATAGGCAAGTAGAACACCTTTCTTCGGTGTGGGGTTACATGACACCGGATTCTATTATTTAGCTCTCATGGTCTATGTCAATTAATGCCTATTCCCATCATGGGAGATGTGCATTATGGTTTCTTGATGAGTTCTATGAAGTGTGGGTGGTAGTATGGGATGCCTAAGTCTTCATGACTAATGAATGAAGTGTCATCTAAATGAAGTTAATGAAGAATGCTGATCTAATGTCTAATGAATGAAAGTTCTCTTAATGTCATGAAGTTAATGAAGAATGTGACTTATGCTTAAATGAAATGATGTATGCTATACTTGGATAGTATTATGAGTTACTACCTTGTCATGACTTTTGAGTGTGAATGTGCCCTGTCAAGGGTGACTTCACAGGAGTACTTAATGTGAGTAGTAGTATGGGATGCTACTTGCACATTGCACAAGTATGACTTAGAGTTGTCTTGGATGTTGTTCTTAATGTGATGATGTGGCATGTGTATTGGTTATGTCTCTTATATGATTTATTGTGTAAAGGTGCAAAGGATGAATGGTAAGTTCACTTATGGTGACCTTAAGGTGGTGCCTTGGTGTGGGTGGTGGTATGGGACGCAATTTATACATTGCACAAGGTATAGGTTGAGGGTTACTTGACATGAAGGCTTAAGGTAAAGGTAAAGGTTTATATGTTGATCTTGTTCAAATGTAAAAAGGTGATTTGTATGTTGGTTGTGACTTATATTATGCCTCTTTTATTCAATGTTCATGAAGTTTTACTAAAATGGCATAAAGCATGACTTTTAACCAAAAATGTCCTTTTAAGCATATTTTTGCATGGCTTCCATACTTATTACATCTAATGTGCTAACTCCATTCTTTTCCCTTTTTACCAAAGTGTAGGATTTGGAGATATTGGCATTCTATGCTTGCAGGATAAGTTTATAAGGTGCTTGAAAATGAAGACATGGCGAGTCTCATAGTTTCGAGGAGAAAACCCAATATGTTCCTTATATGTATTTTAGTTTATGTTAAATCTTTTGTATTGACTAAGACTCAATGTTGTATTCAAAGTATTAGATGGTTTGATATAGCGTATATCTAAGTTTAGAATGTCTTCTGCTTGTTTTTAATGAAAATGTCTTTGATTGTAAAGAAAGTTTTTAATTCTTCTCTATTTTCCTATGTTCTTATGTTCAAGAATGCTATGAAGCTTCTAGTAGACCCCTTAGGGGTCGAGTACGCAGTGTTACGACTAGGGGGTTCTCTTGGGTCATGAAAAATATGGTATCAGAGAACAATATTTTGGAATGGTATTAGGATGTCTCAAACCACATCTAATAGAGTCTTGTTCATAATGTGAAGCGTGCTACATTATGAATAAGAGGCTATTGGGTGTTAAGAAAGTTTCACTTCTTCATTCTTCAAGTCATGCGATAGAGTTTTGCTCTATAATGTCTCTCTCTTTTTCCTTATGTGATGGTCCTTAGACTATGACCCTTGAAAGGTTTATGTTACTTGGGTTGAGGGAGAGAAATGGTAGGTTGTGATGCCAACTATGGCTATGTGACTTAGTAGATTGAGATGATTTATTGTGGTGTTGAATCTAGTATGAATGGGTTGTTTTACGATTATGTGTGTTATTGGTATAATCCAACAAAATCGTGATGAGTTTTGAGGTATGTTGAAAGAGTTGATGAATTGTGGTATGTTGATGATGACCTTAGTTGGGTTTACTCTTAAGTGGGGGATGGTATGTTGAGTAGTAAAGTTGTTGATAGTTCCGATTTCCTTACCTCTTCCTTATGTGCCTATTCAAGCCTAAGACGAAGAGTTCCTTTTTGGCTTGTTTCATGTTTTTGGAGTAATGTGTGACAATTTGTTTCCATGTTCTCCTTATATTATGCATGTTCTAGTTGGATTCTTGTTTAGTTGAGAAAATGAATTTTCATGATTTATGTTCCTCATGTTGATGTGCATTTAGTTTGAGTTATCTATATTCTTCATGAGGTTAAATGTTGAACATGCCTAAATGTGTTTTTATGAGAAAGTTGCATAATGTGCCTAAAGATGTTGTGATGAGCATGATGTGATTTGGAGAAGAATGTTCCTCCAATGAAATGAGAAATGTGAAGTTTTGATGCATAATGAGTTTGTAGATGTAGTTCCTACTTTCTTGTTGGTTTTTGAGTTTATTGATGTGGAGTTGATGTTTCCTTCTATGTTTATGCATTTATATTGATGTTGCATGCATGATTGTGGGCTGCTAGTCTCAAGACATTACCCTATATTGTATTTAAAATGCCATTCAAGGACGAATGTTCCTATGTGGGGGATAGTGTAACGACCATAAAAACGAATAAGTGAAACTAGATCCTAACGTGTGTGTGTTAGAGTTTGGTGTGAGGTTTGATGGTGCTTTATATTGTCCAGAGCCATGGTTGAGGTGTTTAGGGGATAGACATCAAGGTACGACTCCCCAAGGCCCACCCTAAGGGTCCTTGAGGAGGACCCTAAGTCTAAATCCCAAGACCCCAAGGAAACCATGAGGCTGCCCAAAATGGGGTGACCTACGAAAGGGGTCCACGACACGTAGGCCAATCCACGCCCCGTGGATGGCCTCCATAGGTCAAGGGGCCCCAAATCAAGCCATATCCCCAAATGATGGAGGGGCAGTACTGTCTGAGACTCCATCCATGTTCCTTGGATGGGCGTCTCGTGAATTGGACCTGCAATCCGATTTTTTGACTCGGCCATTGTGGGGGTGAATTGGTAAATTCACCCCAAAGTATTTTTAAGTGTGTGGACGGTTATTTTAGGGTTATTATGATAATTTAAGAGTATTAAAACCCTATTTTTAGATTCATTATTCAAATTCCCCAAACCAAAACCCCTCCCTCTCCAAATATCTTCTCTCTAGAATTCCATTGGAAATCAAGGTCAAGTTCAAGCTAGGTTGGGGATTTCAAGGAGTTCATTCTTCAATTTTCGTGGGAAATCAATAGCAAGGTATGGTGGTCTTGTTCCTTTTCTACTTTTCCATTGAAGGAGCCAATTCCAAAGTGATTTCAAATCATTAAAATCTAGGGTTTTACTCAATCTCATGGGTTCCTTCATCAAACGTTTTCAAATGGTCTCTAATGACAAATTATGCTTGTATTGATGTTTAATTGATGATTTAAGATGAATATACTCTATGAACCCATGATTTCTCTCAATTCCTAAATTGTGCCTTATGAAGTGGGTTTATTGATTATGAATGAATGTGGATGATGGAATGTGAAGGGTTGATATAATGTAATGTTGTCTGTTGGATTGGTAGACTTAGGTGGCCTCTTCTTGATAAATGAAAGCTATGTTGAATGTCATCTCTTGAATTGATAGGCTAAGGCATCCTTTTCTTGTATTGATGAATGTGATCATGAATGAGGTATCTTGACTTGGTAGGCATAGGCATCCTTCTCTTGAATAATGAATGTTTCTAGACTTAATTTCTTAATGATCATGAATCGGTATGCCTAATGTTTGTATCCCTTTCATAAATGACTAATGAATGTGTTGATGATTTAGAATTGGTACACCTAATATTGGTAGCATTTTGATGAATGAATGAATGAATGTCCTTCGTTGGTAGACCTAATGTTGGTAGCCTTCTATAAATGACTAATGAGATATTTTAGGCTATTTCTTGAACATATAGATCTAAGGTTGGTGGCCCTTCATGATGAGTCTAGAACCCAATTTGAATGTAAAACCTTAAAATGGTAGACCTAATGGTCGTAGCCCTTTCATGTATGAAATGATGAACCTTGTATCGCAAGACCTAAATGTGGTGGCCCTTCTTGGAAAGTCAATGAGCTATCCTTAATGTACCTTGAATCGGTAGACTTAATGGTGGTGGCCCTTTTCTTATGTAATGTATCTTGGGTTGGTACGGCTAATGTTGGTGGCTCTCTCAAGTACAACAATTTAATGTGAATGAACTACTCTATGCGAATGGAGGCTAGGCACCTAGTGGGTACGACTAAGATGGTAGCTCTGCCAATGTTAGGCTAGTGTCCAATGAACTTTCTTATCTCATCACTATGTGCCTACATAGGATGTGTACTAGTTCTACCCTAGGCAAGTAGAACACCTTTCTTCGGTGTGGGGTTACATGACACCGGATTCATGATTTAGCTCTCATGGTCTATGTCGGTTAATGCCTATTCCCATCATGTGAGATGTGCATTATGGTTTCTTGATGAGTTCTATGAAGTGTGGGTGGTAGTATGGCATATCATCCATGCATTGCACGAGTAGGCTTTGATAGGGTCATAATGAGTTCTCTAAGTCTCCATAACTAATAAATGAAGTGTCGTCTAAATGAAGTTAATGAAGAATGTTGATCTAATGTCGAATGAATGAAGTTTCCCTTAATGTAAAGAATTTAATGAAGAATGTGACTTATGCTTAAATGAAATGATGCATGTTATACTTGGATTGTATTATGAGTTACTTCCTTGTCATGACTTTTGAGTGTGCATGTTCCTTGTCTAGGGTGACTTCAAAGGAGTACCTAGTGTGAGTAGTAGTATGGGATGCTACTTGAACATTTCACAAGTATGACTTAGAGTTGTCTTAGATGTTGGTCTTAATGTGATGATGTGACATGTGTATTGGTTATGTCTCTTATATGCTTTATTGTGTAAAGGTGGAAAGGATGAATGGTAAGTTCACTTATGGTGACCTTAAGGTGCTTTTTTTGTGTAGGTGGTGGTATGGAGCGCTATCCATACATTGCACACGGTATAGGTTGAGGGTTACTTGAGGTGAAGGCTTAAGGTAAAGGTAAAGGTTTATATGTTGATCTTGTTATGTAAAAAGGTGACTTGTATGTTGGTTGTGACTTATATTATGCCTGTTTTATTAAATGTTCATGAAGTTTTACTAAAATGGCATAAAGCATGGCTTTCAACCAAAAATGTCATTTTAAGCATCTTTTTGCGTGGCTTCAATACTTAGTACATCTAATGTTCTAACCCTGTTCTTCTACCTTTTTACCAAAGTGTAGGGTTTGGAGATATTGGTGTTCTATACTTGAAGGATAGGTTTCTAAGGTACTTGAAGATGAAGACTTGGCGAGTCCTCATAGTTTCGAGGACAAAACCCATTCTGTTCCTTTTATGTCTTTTAGTTTATGTTAAAGCTTTTGTATGCGCTAAGTCCTAATGAAGTATTCAATGTATTAAATGGTTTGAGACATAGTATATATAACTCTAGAAAGTCTTCCGCTTGTTTTTAATAAAAATGTCTTTGATTGTATAGAAAGGTTTTAATTCTTTTTTTTTTACCTATGTTCTTATGTTCAAGAATTTTATGAGGCTTGTATTAGACCCCTTCGGGGTCGAGTATGCCGTGTTACGGCTAGGGGGTGCTCTCGGGTCGTGAAAGTCTTGATGCTGAACTAGATGACAACCTCTCATTCCATGCTCATTCAGCTATTACGGTCCAAAATTGACCAAGTGCTATCTTGCCTCTGCCCAGAGCCAAAAAAGGGGTTGCCTTATGAAAATGAGGAAAACCCCACTAATGGAACATAAGTTGGGACTTGCGTCGTTACACGATGTTAACTAAGGGGCTTCTTGGGAGGCAACCCAAGTGTTTATCGCTTTATTTTTCTTTTAGAAATAATGGTGTGTGGAATGTGTTTTAAAAGTTTACGTTGGCAAGCTAAAAGTCCAATCGGCGACTCGCCGAAGAAGTCAGAGAACCCAACTTGGACTGCCATTGGACTCAAGTCACTTTTAAATTGGAATTTGTAAAACTCGGCGAGCCTAGGAGCTGATTGGCGAATCGCCGACTAGGTCGACGATCACCACTTAGGACACCGTTTGGAACCCCACATTAACTGGAGGTTCTATAAAACTCGGCGAGGTAAGTGCCCACTCGGTGTATCGCAGAATGGGTGGGAGAGCAAAACTAATGTCATATAATAGGCGAGAACTGGATGGGTTTTGAAGGCCAAAGCTTTGAACTTTAAAATTCATTCACTTTCCCTCACTTTTGAACTTCCTAAACTCACACCCGCACTTTAGTACTCTATATTTTTGCATTTTATCGCATTTTAGTCCTCGTATTTGTGTATGGAGTGGATTACTTTGCCGCCTAGCGTTTCAACTTTTTATTCGGTATCTGAGGTTTGTTTTCTAAACCACGAATTTATTGTTAGCAATTTATACTTTTATGCAATTGATTTTTATCCTAGTGATGTTTGTTGGGCCTCTTTGATGTTTGATTTTGTGCTTGCATACTCGTGTGCCTAGTTTAATTTGATTATGTTGCCTGTAATGCCTTTGTTGTTGTATTCTCGTGATTTTGTGCCTTAAAATTGGTTAAAATTTGTGGTGTTGTGGTTGCATGGTTTTGGGTTTAGTCGGGTGCAGTCTAAATAGCCCATATTTGTGCAAAATGACATATTTGGCCCAATGACGAAGCGGTTGATTTCATTCTTAAGGGCTAAAGTCATCAAATGGAAAAATTTTGCGAAACCAGGAGAACTCTGAGTATCCTGGGGCCATGGTTTTAATGGTTCTTAGTTTAATTTGATGGGTGCATGGTTTGATTTTGTTTCCGGGGGTTGCAGGGTTGAATTTGAGAAGTTGGGTTGAAAGTAGGCACGTTAGATCGTTTGGGGAGCTGGGTCAAGCTCGCCAAACCACTCGGTCATTCGCCGAAGTTCCCCATATCGCCTTTAATTTCATGCTAAATTTGATGTTTGGTTCTGCAACTTTTGGCGGGAAGCCTGAGTTCGCCGAATGCACGCAGAAACTCGGCAAAGGTCTTCCTTTATCGCCCTTTGTCTGCACCCCTGACCCTAAAATGCACTGTAACTTTCAGCGGGCTAGTTCTTATTCACCGAGTGCTATCGTTGATTCACCGAAAGGCTTTCCCATTGCCGATATGCCAAAATTTCCTGAAATTTTTTAGCCAATCCTTTCGGCGAGCCCGATCTAGCTCGTCAAAGTTATTTGGTGACTCGCCACCCAGTTTGGCGAGTCTGTCTGCAACTACTTTTTTGTGCATTTGATTGAATTGTTTCTAACTATTTTCAATTTGTTGAAGACATGGCTAGACCAAAGTTTGTTGGTAGAGACACGCCACCCCATAAGAAGGCTAAGGGGATAACTATTAACGAGGATGCCGCTGCATCTAAGGCTAAGGCCACCAAATTTCCAACAACTAGTTGGAAATGCAAAGGAAAAAGAAAGCCACCTGCGTCACCGGAGGACAGCTCCGACACTAACAGGATCTATGCTAATCACCTCACCACTTATGAGAGTAAGGGTGAGCACCAAGAGCAATAGGCAGCAGCTTCGGAACCTGAGGATGATGAATTGTTAGCAGCAGAAAGGGCTGAGTTGCGGTCAAAAAGGATGAACGATCCGTCTAGGATCAGGACTCCTCAGGCCACCACTACTCCTTTTACAGGACTAGCACAAGCAATGGTTCTAGTACCACCAGTACAGGGTCATCCTACCAAGTCTATGAACAGACTAAAGACTGAGGGGCTGAGGAAAATCATAGAGGAGAAAAGGTTTACAACTGATGGGGTCATTGACAGGTACCCAGAGATTATGAGCTATCTGAAGTCTCATAAATTTCAGATCTTTACCAAGCCCCCGTGGCCAGTACATTCCAAGTTGGTTCAGAGAGTTCTACAACGCCTACAGTGCCTTGATACCACAAGGGAAGAAGCCAACAGCAAATTCAAGTCGTTTGACTATATTGTTGTCTGAGGCCGGAAAGTGAAATGTGATAGTGATGCTATCAACACAGTCTTGGGCATTTACACACATATTGATAATGACTCCCAGCATATGATCAGGAGAAAGACGCTGGACAACATGAAGAAGTGGTTCACCCCGCTGATATCTGATAGCACTCTAAGGTGGTTGGAGGCAGGGGCTCCGATAGAAAAGAAAGACCTGAACGTAGCTACGAGGTTCTGGTTTGGCTTCATCAGTAGTACATCACACCATCCCAGAATGAGTCGATTCGCCTCCATACCAAGGCAGCCTATCTGGGTTGCATCATTGATGAGACGAGGATCAATCTGGGGATGATTATGGCACAAGAGATGGTCATAAGGGTCAAGTAGCGCCAAACTTCCCTCCCCTTCCCGGTGTTGATTATCGAGTTGTGCTGAAAATTTTGGGTGCCTGTAGATAAGAAGAAGGATGTGGAAGTGATTCCCATATCTCCTACCAATATCCAGAGGATCGAGGCAAAGTATTTGAAGGATCAAGAGGAGAAGAAGAAGGCATCCCCGGTGGATACATCCCCGGTTATTGATCCTCAGCCATTACTTGCAGAGGCACCTTTGCCTGCTCCGTCCCCTGGGCCTTCAGGTACTTCTAGTGCTGTCCCTTCTGACACCCCTAATTCATCTACTGCTTCATTGCCTCACAGAGTTGTTGTTGTTGTTTCCTGAACCCCGCTCACTCAGGCTACATTACTCCGAATGGGACAATTAGCCCATTCTGCCGATTGTCGTGCTACCAGACATGAGGCCTCCATTCCAGGCATAATTCAGACAGCCCTTACTGATTCTGTAACACCATTGAGTGCTACCATTGATGACCTTGTGGCTTGGATAATGGTGTGTGAGCGTGGCCAAGGGGCTACCGATGAGGTGACATCTTTAAAATGCGCTATTGCTGCATTGAGAAGTGATGTGGATCAGCTGAAGTACACCGACATGTCCCTGATTTTGGAGATGATAGAGTTTCCAGATGTGCCATAGATGCCTCTGGCTACCACCGGAGATAAGGTTAGAGTTGAGGAGATAGTTGATCCTGAGTCCGAGGCTGAGACAGAAGAGGAGATGTCTGAGGTCGCTGAGGAGGTTTCTCATGAAGGCCTTAAAGAGACTAATGAGGCCATGATCGATGCAGCTGTGCAGACTTCGTTGTCACAACCTGAAAAAAATTGTAGCTTGAACCAGTGCCTAAACGTAAGGTCAAAAGCTATTAAATAACTTCCCCTAGGTGAGTAGACCATCTACGCATGATATGGGGGTTTAGGAGTCAAGGCCTAAGGGAGAAGTGCCAAGCAAAAGGGGCAAGCCAATGCCAAGGAACAAGGCTGCCCCAAACATGGAGACACTACCTCCGGCTACACGGCCAGCATCACTGCTCGTGGTCATGACCATGGTCAGTGGGAGGCTTCGTGGAGTTGCCTTGGCAAAAGGAGGGAAGCCTCCAAGTGTCTTAGACACTGTCCCAACCTTCACGAGGAGGACCATGAGTCGTGGTCCACTTCACGACTGATGAAGGTGGTCGTGAAGCCCCCTTAGTTTTTATGATGTTTGGGACTCTTTGGGGGAGATACTGCCTAAGAGACCACGGGCACCACTGCGGGCCAAGGTCAACTTAACGAATCATGGGGTGGCTCGTGAAAATGCCTTAGCATGGAGGGCCTTTCCATGGCCTCAAGAGCACGACCTTTACCACGACTCGTGGTCATCACCCAAAACCGTGGGAGGTCTCGTGGTCATGCCTTGGCCTCGTGGGAGGTAGGCACATTTGAGGAGGCTACTGCCTCAGCTCCACGGGAAGGACCACGGGTCATGGTCCTCACCACGGCTCGTGGAGTGAGTCATGAGCCTGGACGAGGGTCCCTTAAATGATGGATGTTTAAGTCTTTTCCTTTTTAGTCAAAATTTAGTGGGGGTGTTTTGGGTATTTTTAGGAGTAGTATATATATTGTTTTTAAGTCAAAATTCATGAGACTTGGTCATTATTCACAAACACCCAATTGAAATAAAAAATCTCCCTCTTGTCTAAAAAAAATTCTCTCTCTATACTCAAGATGAAGAAGAAGACATTGGAGCTAGGGTTTCAACATTTTTCTTAAATTTCTTGGATGTTCTTAGTTGAGGTATGGTTGCTTTTCATCGTTGGGTATCTATCACCCAAGGAGGTACTTCAAATTGTGTCTTCAAGATATCAAATCCCCGTTTCTAGGGTTTTCAATCTTCAACATGGGTCTTCTTCCAAAGTAAATTGTATGGATTAATTATGGTTAATTTTTATTGGTTATGGTGAATTGTGTGTATATTGATGAAGTGTTGATGTTGTTCACTCGAAATTCCCATAGACCCGTGTCATCCCAATATTGATAAATTATGAACTTATGTTATGGGTTGGTTGAGATTTTGGATATGTAAATTGAATATGTTTATGTTGATTAATCTATTGAATCATGAATTCCTCCTATATTATGTAGTAATTGTATATAGTTGGGTTGATTGGGATTTAATGGCCCTTGCAGTGCAAAGGTATGAAGGTTATGCCTCTTTATGGGAATTATGTATGAGATTGTGATGTACTTGATAGTAATGATTCTATATCTACTGTGGTATTGATCGCAAGATCCTTCATCCCTAAACCCCATACACTTGCTTATGCATGAAGTATGTATATATGTTTATTTTAAGCTTGTTGGGTTGATTAAAAGGACATTCTCATGATCACAATACGACAAGGTTTACTCACATGCTAATGTTTCTAAAGTGAAAGGTGCATTCTCACTTAAGGAACCTATGAGCTATTATGATGTTATGTTTGCATGAGTGCCTAGTATATTAATTTATGAATGTGAACTTAAGTAAAGACTAAATGTGACTTTTAAAGGGAGTTGTGTTTAGCACCGAGTGGATGTGAAAATCATATGGGGGCTATTACGTTTAGCAATTCTGGCTGCCTAATGTATGTTGTCTCATGGGATGGAAACCTTTTTCTCTCGTAGTCTGGGTTTCTTGTAGCAATCCCCATATCCCATAACTATGTGACCACATAGGTCTTAGCTAGTGGATCTACCAAGAAGCTAAAATGTACGCTCTACCTTAGGCAAGTAGGACACCTCTTTTTTGTGTGGGTGTAGCACACCGGATTCCATGTAGCTCACATGGTCTATGTCGGTTAATGCAATTCTTCCCTAAATAATATGAATATTAACTATGGTAAGAACATGGACCTTGATTATGACTTCTTGAGGGGTACTACTTAGTATGAGTGGGGGTATGGGACTTTACTTATGCCTTGCACAAGTACACTTTAAGAGGGGTTATGGTAAGGTTCTCGTATGTTATTTTGTTATGATATTTAAGGACTATGTATGAAAAGGTAAGAATGAATGTTCAGGTTGACTTCAATTGTTACAGGATATAAACATGAATGACTTCTCTCTTATTTATGTTGACTATGATTATGGTAAAGTATGAAATGTATGTTATTGGTGTCCTTAATGTAATACTTTGCATTACATTGGGGAACATTCATGACGACCTTCTTAGATTGGTTTTTCCCCCTAGAATTGAGGGAACAAAAGTTGGTGGAATTCATGAACCTTCATCAAAGGGGAATGAATGTGAAGGAGTACTCTCTCAAGTTAACCCAACTATCCAAGCATGCTCCAACATTGGTGGCCAATCCAAGGGCTAGGATGAATAAGTTTGTGATGGGGGTATCCGGTTTGGTTGAGGAAGAATGTCATACGGCAATGCTCATTCATGACATAACTATCTCAAGGATTATGGTATACGCTCAACAAATTGAGGAGACAAAACTCAAGAAAATGAATAGGGTTGTGAAGAGGGCTAAGGCCGAAGCTGGTAATTCGTCTAAGGGTAGATTTTAGTTTCAAGTCAAACCAATGTTTAAGAAGAGGTTTTCTAATCAAGGCACTTCTATCACTCCTAAGGTCAACAAAGAGAGGGTGCCTACTACAAATCCACACGCTGGTAGTGGAGGTGGTTGTTATGTTGATAGACCTACTTGTGCAAAGTGTGGCAAAAATCATGATGCTGAGTGCCTTGTGGGCACAAATAGGTGTTTTAGTTGTGGTAAGAGTGGCCACATGAAGAGGGATTATCCTATGCTAAAGGTTCAAGGGAAAGAGAGAAAGCAAGTCCCTCCTAGTGGCTCAAATTCTGATGCTCCTATGAAGAATCGCTTCTATGCTCTCCAATCTAGAAGTGATCAAGAGGGTTCTCCGGACGTCGTCACCGGTATGTTGCAAGTGTTTTCTATTAATGTTTATGCAATTTTTAGACCCTGGTGCCACTTTATCTTTTGTTACTCCATTTGTGGCTATGAAATTTGATGTACTCCCCGATGTCTTAGAAGAACCCTTTTCAGTTTCTCTACCTCGGTGGGTGATTCCGTTGGAGCTACAAGAGTTTAAAGGGTTGTCCCATTTAATTTTCTCGTAAAGTCACATTGGTTTATTTGGTAGAATTAGATATGTTGGAATTTGATGTCATATTGGAGATGGATTGGTTACATTCTTGTTTTGCTTCCATTTATTGTAGAACTTGGGTAGTAAAGTTTCAATTTCCAAATGAGACCGTTTTAGAAAGGAAGGGGGGAAACTCTAGTCCTAGTGGTCATTTTGTTTCATATCTAAAATCAAGGAAAATGATTTCAAAGGAGTGTATCTATCATCTTGTGAGGGTTAAGGACCTTGAGTATGAGACTTCTCCTTTAGATTCGGTCCCCGTAGTAAGGGAATTTCCTGAAGTCTTTCCCGATGATTTACCCAAAATCCCTCCCGAACTGGAAATAGACTTTGACATTGATCTTTTGTCGGATACACAACCCATATCAATTCCCCCTTACCGGATGGCTCCGGCCGAAATGAAGGAATTGAAGGAACAACTCAAGGATTTTCTAGATAATGGTTTCCTTGTATATGACATGTTCTTGATGAAAGTCATGTTTGGTATAAATTGAGCTTCCATGAATTATATGTTTCTCATTTTGAATTGCATTTGTGTGTGATGTTGGCATATGTGATTTCATGAGATGATTTGATGAACATCTCTAGTTAAGTTGTGATGTAATAGCATGTTGCCTTAATATTGTCGTGTTGAGCTATTTTCGAAGGAGAAGGTAGTTCCTCCTATGCTTGTATGAAATGGTAATTTTGGTGCATAATGAAGTTGTGGATGTAATTCATACATCTTTGTGTTGCACTAACCTTATGATGTGGAGTTGATATTTCCTCCTATGATTTGTGTATTTGATTGATATGTCATGCATGATGGGCTGCTAATCTCGAGTCTTCATTCCCCTAAAAGTGTTCGAAGTGTCATTCGAGAACAAACGTTCCTAAGGGGGTATATTGTGACAACCCAGAAAAAAATCGTACGTTGAACTAGAGCCTAAACATAAGGTCTAAAGCTATAAAATGATTTCCCCTTGTTTAGTAGACCATCTAAGCATGATACGGGGGTTTAGGAGTCAAGGCCTAAGGGAGAAGTGCCAAGCAAAACGGGAAAGCCAAGGCCAAGGGCCAAGGCTGCCCTACACTTGGAGACACTGCCTCAGATCCACGGCTCGTGGTCATGACCACAGCCAGTAGGGGGCTTCATGGAGTTGCCTTGGCTAAAGGAGGGAAGCCTCCAAGTGTCTTAGACACTGCCCCAACCTTCACTATGGGGAGCACGAGTCATGGTCCACATCACGACTCGTGAATGTTGTCGTGAAGCCCCCTTAGTTTTTATGGAGTTTAGGACACTTTGGGAGAGCTACTGCCTAAGAGACCACGGGCACCACTACGGGCCGTGGTCACCTTGACGAAGCATGGGGTGGCTCGTGAACTTTCTCTTGAACATGCCTTAGCATGTGGAGACAAGGCATGGAGGGCCTTGCCATGGCCTCAAGACCATGACCTTCACCACGACTCGTGGTCATCACCACGAACCGTGGGAGGTCTCGTGGTCATGCCTTGGCCTCGTAGGAGTTTGGCACATTTGAGGAGGCTACTGCCTTAACTCCACGGGCAGGAACACGGGTCGTGGTCACCACGGCTCGTGGAGTGAGTCATGAGCCTGGACGGGGATCACTTAAATGAAGGTTTTTAATGTCTTTTCGTTTTTAGTCCAAATTAAGTGGGGGTGTTTTGGGTATTTGTAGGGGTAGTATATATATTATTTTTAAGACAAAATTCATGAGACTTGGTCGTTGTTCGAAAACACCCAATTGAAATAAAAAACCTCCCTCTTCTCTCAAAAAAATTCTCTCTCTAGAAACAAGAAGAAGAAGAAGAAATTGGAGTTAGGATTACTAGGGTTTCAAGGTTCTTCCCCAAATTTCTTAGAGTTTCTTATTTGAGGTATGGTTGCTTTTCATCCATAAGCAGCTATCACCCAAGGAGCCCCTTCAAATTGTGTTTTGAAGATATGAAATCCCCCATTCTAGGGTTTTCAATCTTCAACATGGGTCTTCTTCCAAAACGAATTTTATTGATTATTATGGTTGGTTATGGTGAATTGTGTGTATATTGATGAAGTATTGATGTTGTTCACTCGAAATTCCCCATAGACCTATGTCTTCCCCATATTGACAAATCATGAACTTATGTTATAGGTTGGTTGAGATTGTGGATATGTAAATTGAATATGTTTATGTTTATTAAATTATTGAATCATAAATTCCTCCTACATTATGTAGTAATTGTATTTAGTTGGGTTGATTGTGATTTTAAGTCCCTTGAAGGGCAAAGGTATGAAGGTTATGCTTCTTTATGGGAATTATGTATGAGATTGTGATGTACTTGATAGTGATGATTCTATATCTATTGTGGTATTGATGTCAAGATCCTTCATCCCTATACCCCATACACTTGGTTATGCATGTAGTATGTATGTATGTTTATGATAAGCTTGTTGTGTTGATTGAAAGGACATTCTCATTATCACAATAGGACTATCATTTGGAAGGTTTACTCACATGCTAATGTTTCTAAAGTGAAATGAGCATTCTCACTTAAGGAACCTATGGGCTATTATGATGTTATGTTGGCATGAGTGCCTAGTATATTCTTTTATAAATGTGACTTTTTAAGGGAGTTGTGCATAGCCCCGAGTGGATATTAAAATGAAATGGGGGATTTTACGTTTAACAAGTCCGGCTTCCCAATTTATGTTGTCTCATGGGATGGAAGCCTTTTATGCTAGTAGTCTGGGTTTCTAGTAGTAATGCCCATATCCCAAAACTATGTGCCCACATAGGTCTTAGCTAGTGGATCCACCGAGAAGCTATAATGTACATTCTACCTTAGGCAAGTAGGACACCTCTTTTAGGTGTGGGGGTAGAATACCGGATTCCATGTAGCTCACATGGTCTATGTCAATTAATGCAATTTTTCCCTAAATAATATGGATATGAACTATGGTAAGAACATGGACTTTGATTATGACTTCTTGAGGGATACTACTTAGTATGAGTGGGGGTATGGGACTTCACTTATGCCTTGCACAAGTAGACTCTAAGAGGGGTTATGGTAAGGTTCTCGTATGTTATGGTATTATAATGATTTAAGGACGATGTATGAAAACGTAAGAATGGATGTTAAGGTTAACTTCACTTGTTACATGATATAAGCATGAATGACTTCTCTCTTATGTATGTTGGCTATGATTATGGTAAAGTATGAAATGTATGTTGTTGGTGGCGTAAATGTGATACTTATCATCAGGTAGTGTTATGGGATCTTACCTTTGAATTGCACTAGTGTGGCTCTGGGTTGCTATGCATTTGTTTGCTTTATGTTTCTTCATAAATGTGCATAATGGCTTTTAAACTTGATAAAGACATGTTTTCAACTAAATGTCCCTTTTATAAATATTTTAAGGTTTTTGTGTATGGCTTCCATACTTAGTACAATTAATTGTGCTCACACATATTTCTACCCTCTATGAGTGTAGGTTCCGGCCGTCGATACTTACTACTTTCTTCAAGGTGACGCTTGGGTCAACTATTCCCTAGGCTTGGTGAGTCCTCAAGTTCAAGGACAAGTTGCTATTGATTCTAGTCTCTAGTTCACTTTTCTATGTTCTAGACTATTGTATTTCCTAATTTTGGAGACTTTATTGATGTAAGGGCGTAGACTATATTTATACTCGTATGTTCAGATGGTGATTGAGACAAGTCTAGTTCCTATTTTCCTTTATGAAAGAAGGTGACTTCTATTGTAAAAGTTTTTAATTTTCCCATATTTTTCTATGTTTTTATGTGATGATGATGTTAAGGTCTTGCATGTGACCCCTTCGAGGTTAATTACGCCCTGTCACGATTAGGGGGTACTCTTGGGTCGTGACATTCGTTGGCAGATACGCGTTAAAACTACAACATTTTATGTCTACAACCACCCTAGAAAAGTGTGGCCTAAACTATAAAAAAGTGTGGCCTTTGATAAAGGGCCACACTTTTTTACTTTAAGCCACGCTTTTCCAGGGGTGGCCGAATGAAGCATAACCTTAGAGTTTAGGCGACACTTTTCAAGTGTTGTCTTATCAGCTACGCTTAAAAGTGTAGCCTAAAGGTAAAAAGGCCACGCTTTGCAGCTACCCTTAAAAATGTTACCTTATTAGCTACACTTTCAAGCGTAGCCTAAAAGGCAAAAAGGCTATGCTTTGCAGTTACGCTTAAAACTATTGCCTAATCAGCTACACTTTCAAGCATAGCCTAAAAGGCAAAAAGGCCACACTTTGTAGCTACGCTTAAAAGTGATGCGTTATCAGCTACGCTGTCAAGCGTGGCCTTTGCTTCCATATTTCCCACGATTAATAAGTGTTGCCTTTTCTATCGTACGTATGACAACACTTTGAAGTGTAGTCCTTGCCCTTGTGCATACCACAATTTATAGTCCTATGGCTACACTTTTAAGTCTTGTAATATTATTTTGTCTATAAAAAATTTATATGCCATAATTTCTAATTAAAAAACACCAATATTGTTTTGCAATAAATAATCCCAAGCATTAAATTAGCTAATAAGTAATTCAAATTTATATTCACCGTAAACTTCAAAAGATAGTATGTCTTGTGTACATACACATACTTATAAAGCAATATTCTAAATGTGTGTACACAATAGTTCAAAAAATACTCTCACAGTAGTTCAATATATTCTAGCAATGAATATATTTCCCAAAATCAAATATAATGTATTCAAACTTTTACAATACTTCAAAAACTCTTCATCATCCACTTCAATGGGATCATCTTGACTTGCGGCTACCCTTCAAATTTGATCACCTCCATTTTCCTACACAAATAAGATTGCATCAATTATAGAAGAGGCAAGAAGTTCCAGATTTCAGTAGTTATAGAACAACAAATCTGATTGCAGATTGCAGCAGTTATGGAGAACAACAAATCTGCAAATTGCAGATTCCAGATTGCAGCATCCAATTCTAAATTGCAAATTGCAGATTCCAGATTGCCGCATGCAGTTCCAGATTGCAATTTGCAGATTCCACATTGCAATTTGCAGATTCCACATTGCAATTTGCAGATTCCAGATTGCAGCATGCAGTTCCAGATTGCAAATTACAGATTCCAGATTGCAGCATGCAATTCATTGGAAGATACTTTTATGCAAGTTGAACATTCATTTACATATTGTGTATACATAAAAATAAATGAGACCAAGGAATATAATCACTTGCCATTGAATTAGCTCAGGCCAATACTTTGACAAAGATGTATTCATAAACAAACAAATATCATAACTGAGATTCTCTTTAACTGAAGAAAACTGGACATTTGCAGACAACCAGGCAAACAAAATTGATCTGGAAAATCTTATTCATAATCACACAGCATTTACACTACATTAATTAGGCACCAAAATGCATTCAATTTAAAGGAAGGGGTTAGTCTCTTGAGATAATCAATAATCGTAGAATAACAAACTTAACTGCTATGTTCTTCACAATTCTAAAACAACAGACTAGATATCTTGAGATAACTAATATGTCATACAAGTAATTTGGCTAAAATAATTGCCAAAGGGAGAAGACAGAATCTAAAAAAAATGAAGATAACAAACAACAACTTATGCGGATATGGAATTGAAAGTCATAAGATATGAACAACTTCAAGCGGCTGATAAATTTGAGGTTAATCAAACTCTTTTTACTCGAAATGAATACATTGAAGCTAAAGTAACAACTAACCTTAAACAAATATTATTGTGCAGGAACAAACTAATAGACAAGAAGTGCAGTACCTATGATATGGTCTCTATTGGTTAAAGGCAAAGCCCCTTCTTCTAACAGGTGAGTAACATGATTCACACACATTTATTTAAGTAAATCACAGGCTGAACACTTAAGAAATTCAGTTTGTGAGAACTCACAAACTTTAATTTCTGTTATAATTTTCTTTGAATATAGAGTATTGATGTAAATGTTAGAATGTCTAGTCTTATGATCTTTTTGTTGATATCAGATTGTTCAGACAGCGGTAAATATTCTGCTAAAACTGTCATTTACTCCTTCCATCCCATTTCTACAACAGTGTATGATTGGTACAAATTTTAACATGTATAATTGAATTATGATTATTAGTGATAGTGGAAAAACATTTAATTTATAGTTGAAGAGTTAGTTTGATAAGAAAATATCATATTTCGAATTTGGATAGTCAGACATTGAAGTATTAGAAGTTGGATACTTGGTAGCCGGTTGTAGAGATCCCAGAAAAATTTGAGTGGACGAAAAGACTTTATAATAAGGGAGGGAAGATAAAGTATATTAACTCTCCTTTATATACACAAATATTTTATATCTATTGTCTATATTGTGCATGCTTGTAAGTGTTTCAGCAATTTGGAGAAGATCATTGGGGATTTTTATTGGAAGGGTAAGAAGTGTAATAGGAACTTCACCTAGTAGAGTGGAAGAAGATTATGGTTCCCACATGGAGGGGGAAGGAATTAGAAAACTATCCACCTATAATACAATGCTTTTATGGTAAGTTGTGGAGATTTTCTCCCGGATAGAAAATTGCATGCTTCATGGAGAGTGGTTATATTGACTAAATATGGACTAGCATGGTGATTTAGTTTTCTGGTGAGTGGGGTAAATTCATTTGAAAGTGACATCTCTTCATCGTGAGACTGATTGAAGTTGTTGAAACTGCACCTAATAGTTGATTGGTGCAAGAAATGAGACATAGTTTCTCCCAGTCCTCCTGGTCTTTGAGCCTTTACGCCTTTACTTCCTTTCCTTTTTACTTTTCAAGTCTACCAATCTCTCTTTTAAGATCGAGAATCCATCTAGAACAACCCTTTGGCAAATTGCAACCTTTGAAACTTGGGGATGATGGGCCCGCTTCTCTACCCTTCTCCACTTAAATACTGGATTTAGTTCGCTAAGGGCAAGGCTCTAACTTGTGACATAGAACATAAATCCCTAAATCCCGAAAAATGGTATCACAGCTATGGATCATGAGAAACTAAGGAAGAAACATACTAGTAGAAAGTTAAGAAAAATAAAAAGGAAATTAAAGAAATTATATCCGGAATATAAAAAACTCAATATCACAAAAACTGATAATGACAAATTAGATCAATTAATAGATAATATATCTAAAATAGA